>VNKC01003946.1:0-211567 GCA_008042775.1 Drosophila pectinifera | reverse complement strand
TGTTTTGGCTTAGTTATGGTTATTTTTCAGTCAGCCTTGTCCAAAAAAATAGGGTATTAAATGGCCGACTCAAAAATGATTATATTTGAGGAATTCTTAAGAGCATAATTTGGCCAAAAATGAAATGATAGCCAAATGCCGCACATTTTACAATTCGCCGTTGAAATTCCAATTATTTAACAATAAAATACCTAGAAAAATTAAAAATAAAAATTTTGCCATTTTTTTAAAATTTGATAAGGGGTTACATCATTAAAATTGTCAAAAAATTGACTAAAAAATTATTTTTTGTATTTCCAAACTAAATATGCAGATTAATTAACCAAGTAAAAACTGACATGGAAAAGCTTTCCGAGTTGAAATTAAGGCTGTTTTGGCTTAGTTATGGTTTTATTTAGTCTGACTTGTTCAAAAAATTATGGTTTTAAAACGCCAACGTAAAATTTAGTTTATTTGAGGGCTTCTTGAAAGCATATTTTAGGCAAAAATTAAGTAATAACCAAAATAAATATGCAAGTTAATTAACCAAATGAAAACTAACATGGAAAATCTTTCCGAATTGAAATTAAGGCTGTTTTAAGTTAGTTATGTTTATTTTATAGTCAGACTTGTCCTAAAAATTAAGGTATACACAATTAAAAATGTCAATAATTGGCAAAAACTTATTTTTAAAGTCAATATGCAGTCTTATTAAAAACTTACTTAAAAAGTAGCATAGAGCTGCTTTGCAAATTGCATTTATGGCTATTTTGTCCAAGTTATGGTTATTTTTAACTCCGATATTGCAAAAAATTAGAGTCTCATCGACTTGTGAAATTTGTAGGAAAAATCCGCTGAGGATACTAGGCAGCAGCCGGCAGTTTTTTGAAATCTTAAGACCCTTAAAAGAGTGCTGCATTTATTGCGTACGCAGCATTATTGTGCTGTTAAAAGTATGCTACAAAATATTACAAAGTAACTGAATAGGGTTTCCGGTAAGTGATGTTTCCGGTTGGCCGAAGAGTGCATCGACCATTTCGGAAATTATTCAAAAATTGGCAATTGGTTGTTTTGGTTTAGTTATGAATATTTTAAACGTTGATTTGTCCATAAAATCAGGATATAAAAATACAGATTTATGGATCTAAAAATGCTGAGGTTTCCTTAACAGCATATTTTGGCCAAAAGTGGAATGTCAGCCAAATGCAGCATTTGTCCGATTCAGCGTTAAAAACTTTATTATTTTAAAATAAAATATGGAAAACAAAAATGTTGGCCATTTTTTGCAAATTTTATTATTTTATTTCTAAATAAAATACTCGAAATAAAAATGTATTTCAAATGCAATAGAAATTGTGTATAAAAATGAAATATAAATATATTAGAAAATACTAATATATTAATTTAAATTCAATAGGAAAAACATCCTTATTAAGTCTCAAGCCATTTTAAATTTATGAACTGCATAGAATTACTTAAATACATATAAAGCCCCTGCCATTGCCAGTACTGCGTAATACTAAAGCAATTTACCTGTTTAATAATGCCCACTGTTTAACAAGATGCTGCACTGATTAAATATTAAAACACAATTGCTGTTAATTAATTAATTAAAATTTAAAATACTCGCAACATATTATTTGACAGAAATGGAGAGGGAGAGAGCGAACAGAAGGCGGAGAGAGCAACAAGCGGCGACGGCGAAATAGCTCCAGAGAGCCGAGCGAAGAGCGGCCGGGCGAAGAGAGCGCAGACAGGCGGCGACGAAAAACGCACACATCCCGGCGAATTTGCACTTGGTATTTTGGTACAGCCGCAGTTGCGGTCACACTAGGATGTTATTTTTTGTTGAGCAGCTGCGCCAATTTTCCGAAAGAATCATCAATTAAACCAGGAGAGCGTCCGAAATCGGGGTTATCTTCGCCACCGGAAGAACCGCGATCTGGTGCCCTGCAGGTGGCCACAAACTGTGACGACTGAATCGGAGAATTCTCGCCCTGCGACTAGGAGAGAAATTGGTAAGCCAAAGAGATTCCGCTGCGCTCCCGCTAACCACTCCCTCCCCCTGTCCCTGCCGCGGGAGTAAATGCAGAACAACACACAGAATTAATCTTTACCCATTTCCCAGAAAGCAATCCCATGGGAAGAGCGATGGCCAGTTGGTTCTAGTGGTGCGCCCAAAATAGTTCCGTTCCCGTTCCGGTCTCCTGCGAGCGACGCCCGGAGCTAGGTGAGAGGAATACCATGCAAACCCATTAAATCCAGACCAGCGAATGCCACTCGCTGAAGTTGCGCAGGTGACGCAAAATAAAATAAGAAATAACAAAAAGAAAACAAAGTCAAGAAAGCAAAAGCACTTTGCATTTATACATAGAATTGCCATTTGGCGAATTCGTCACATTGCCCGCGCACACACCCGCGTTTCTAGCGGTGTTTCAGTTTTCATTATCCGCTCCATGGCGCATCTTTGTATTCCGAATCGATCCGTCAGTTGGTATTACTTCACTTCTCATATCTGGCAACTGCAGAGTAACACTCCA
This sequence comes from Drosophila pectinifera, assembly GCA_008042775.1. Taxonomy (NCBI): domain Eukaryota; kingdom Metazoa; phylum Arthropoda; class Insecta; order Diptera; family Drosophilidae; genus Drosophila; species Drosophila pectinifera. Next base: position 209,048 of record VNKC01003946.1, on the reverse strand, counting down.
AATGTATCTGACACGAGGAAAACCAGTTTTCGACCTCAAAGTCCGTGTCCGTCTACATCTACAAATGAAAATTAGGGTTCCGGCAACGGAAATACCCAGATACTGAGTTATAGTATGTAAGCCCCTGTGATACCCAAGCAAATTAGGTTTCCTGTGTTTTCTTTAAATTATTTCCGCTCAGATACTAAACTTTAATTCGATTGGAACAATTTTAAATATAGATATTTATTCATTATTATATAAGTTATTAGCTATGAGGTATTATATAAGTTATTTAAGATGCAATCCATTTAGGAAAACGAAAAACTGCTTATTTTTCGCCATTGTAATATTTTATATTATAAGCCTCAAAATTGTTTTTAACCAACGTTTTTACTTTTCTAGGTTATCGCACTCAGAGCATGGAAACGGATAGCAGTGAAAGCAGTGGGGACAGCGTTAAATCCATTCCCCGTCCGGACTTTGAAGCCCTATCCGCCATCGATAGCCCCCAACCGCATCTGCAGCCCTCTCTGCTGGATGGCAACAACGAAATGGAGACTGTTAGCAGCATGCCAAGCAAGCGACAAAAGTATGTGGTCAGTGCACCGCCAGGGTCCGCCAACGGCAGCAGCAACTCCTCCAGCTCAAGTCCCTCGAATGCCAACGTTGGCTCCTCCCTAACCATGAAACTCACCAAGGTGCAGCCGCAGCTGCAGCAGGCTCGCTCCTCAACGCCTAATAACAAGTCGAACAGGGTGCCCAAGGAGATGATAGCCCTGCAGCGTTCTCACATCGAGTCTGAGGTGCTGACAAACTTTGTGTCCGAGGTCTCCAAATTGAAGCGCCGCAAGTCGCGATATGTTCCCGAGCCTCTCGACACTCAGGCAGCGGGGGGAGACCTCTCCCGCAGCTTAAACTCAGAATCCAAGAGGGACAGAAAGTCCCACAAATCGGCCCTCAAAAGGAGCAAGAGCATACCCGCTCCTAATTGGGACTCGGATGATGACTGGCAGGATGAAGCGTCACCAGTCAGAGGTTCCGTGAAGTCCCGGAGAGCACGAGGTCGATCAATGGCCTGTGATGACGGCTCGCGATTGGCCGAGCTGCATGTGGAGGACAGCAACAGCAATGCCCCCTCGATTAGCACCGTGTTCTCCCGCACTCGATCACGCAGCAAAACCCTGTCATTGAGCAACGAGGACCGGCTGCCAAAGAGGAGCAACCTGCGCAGCGAAAACGAGGAGTTCGCCAAGAAGCACAGTGCTTTTCTAGACAGCGTCATGAACGATGCCCAGGAAATGGAGCTGGCAGTAAATACTTCGATAGGCGAAGTCGATGTTGAAGGCGATTGGCCCTCTGGCGAACTGGTTACGCACACCTCGATCTTCTCGGATGCCAGCGAGCCAAAACACTCGACGGACTCGGCTGTAATCCAGGAGGAGGAGGTGGCCGATCGGCTGCGCTTCATCTGGCAGGCGCCGCCCATGGTGAGTCTGTTTTTCCTTTTCTTAGTGGTTTAGGAAGCTCTCTAATACTTGACAACTGTCTCCTCTAGGATGGCTGGGATCCCTTCTGCTGGAAGTGCCGAGAGTGCGGCCAGCTGATGCCCTGCTCCAAGTGTCTGCGCTCCTTCCACACCTACTGTGTGCGACCAGCCACCACCAAGTTCGACTCATCGTGGAAGTGTCCCGAGTGCCAATCGATCGAGGCAGCACCAAAGCGGTAGCTATAAACCCTGACTCCTGAAACCCCTAGTCTAAATGTATTCTTCGTAGGCTGCGGCGCAACGATGTCTCCGTGGATCTCCTAAGCCAACTGCTCTCCTTCGCCCTGGAGCGCATGAAACATGTGCGCGGGGTGAGTAGCATTACGGGGAAACATGCCATCGGGTCTATATGTAGTGTATCTTGTTCCCCATTTGAGATTTCATTATCTTCCACACGTTCGCTGCGATCACTCAGCTGCTCATTTTAGTGAAAACATGCGAAAATATTTTGCAGCAGTTGGTTCTTTGTATTTGCATAGTTGCGGTCAGATTAATAGCAGCTCTCGGCGGTCATTCTGCTCTCCAAAGTGTTGAAAAAAAATTTATTAAATTAGCTCATCATCATTAAGTGAAAGAGACTACCAGTTAATTGGTTGATTATGAAAACAAATATTTTTTGCTGTCACTTTCAATGCTGTCGCTTAATGATTAATATTCGATATCAAATCAATAATCGAATTCGAAATTTAAGGGTGGCATTTGCATTTTTTGCTTGCCATTATTTCGACCGCAGCTGTACCCTGATATGGGTCTGTGTTTTGCGCTCTCTGCCGTCGCCGCCGCCTCCACTCGCTCGTCCACAAGGTCTACTTCCTATAGATAGACACCTGAAATGTCTCGCTGCTTCGCCCAGCCATTGGTTTCGCGTTTCCCTTGACCCTTCGGGCTACAGCCACAACCACAGCTCCATATTCAGCTCAAGCTTCGGTGCAGTAGGCACTAACTATTGCGAACTGCCTTGTGCGTTAGTTGGAGCTGTTCCACCACTCACGTGGTTTTACTTATCTGCCCGTCGCCAGTCGATGTGGATGGCCAAAGGCGTGCTCGCGTGGCTAATGGATGGCTGTATTGGTATTTGTAAAAGCGAGGGCGTCTTCTATACATGATAATGGGGTTTAATAGATCTGAGCTATACGAGTGTGCAGACTGATCGGTTCTAAGCTCTGTTCCCTTGAGCCAGACGAGCTCGAATTAAATTTTGGCTAGCAAACCCTTTTTCATACTTTAAAACTACAATAATTTGGTATACAAATAATGCCCCTAACTATTTTGTAGACTATTTTCTAGTTATCATGCTAGGTTATATACTTCATTGTTATATTGCCAGTTTTCTTTATTTTTAATGAGTTTAGATCCATAATAACATCAAGTTTGTGGTGTTGAGAAGCTAAATTAAGTATTTATTCAAAGAACTCAGGTTATAATAGGTTTTTTTTTTTTTTTTTGCCATTATACTTGTCGGTTATTAAACCCAAACATGGCAAAAGCGTCCATAAAGAAGCCAAAGAAATGCGACTCTTTGAAAAGTTTTCCCATTTATAAGGAGTAAATTCACGAAACTTTCTCTCGTTAAATATACTTAAAATGTGCGAGGCCGGAAATTAATTAATTAATTAGTTCAATGCTATTACCGCTCGGCCGGCGTTGAGCATTAAAAACAATTACACAAGGCCGGCATTGTTTATGCTTACAGTTGAGGTTAAAATACTAGTGTGGGGACTACAAGAAATATATAATATATAATATTTAATATATATATATTTTTAAATGTCAAAAGTCAAAGAATGTTTTTTTTTATATTTAATTGCGATCCATTATTAAAACCTTAGCATATCAAATTTTCTTTAATTTAGAATTGCTCATCTTATGACTTCTGCTGTATAGTCATGCATACATATCTGCTATATGTGTGTGCAATGGTTTTGCTTGAAGAGAATCTATATCTATCTGTGGTCTCCGGTGGAGACCATGGTTCGAGTAGAAACGAATTCCAGAAACAGGAAGAGCGCAACAAGGGAACAACAGCAGATAGCAGTAATTTATATTTGCCTTCCCGGCATCCCCTTTCCTGGCTTTGAGACCTGGATGTTCAATACGCATACACCTATACATGCACGTATATATGGGAGTATGTGTGGGGGAAATGCGGGCTCTTGTCTGCAGCAAACTTGTTTGCAAGCGATAGAGGCTCCCTCCGCAGCGGGCTCTCTTCGCCGTGCGGCGAATTCGCAACCCTCGCTTATGCTTTCGCCTCTCTCTCCATCTCTTTTTCCCAGGCCCACAAGCTCCGTTCGCCGCAAGAGGTCTTCCCGCTCACGTACAAGAAGTACTTTGTGAATCCCGTTAGCTTCGCCAGCCTGGCGGAGTGCATCCGCCGCGGCGCCTACCAGAGCACCGAGGAGTTCCTCAGCGAGGTCAAATGGATCCAGCACAACGCCCTCATCATGGACTCCGGCGGTGAGTGAGATACTTGGTTATCGGTCGAGTTTTGATTGCTGATTCCGCCTGTATCCCATTTTAGGACATTCCATAAGAGTCCCCACCTCAGACCCCCAAAACTTATATATTTCCTTCCTTGTTTTTAAGTAGCTGTTTCCCAAGACTATACCTTTCTATAACTAGACTTTATCAAAATGACACTATTTGTAGTCAATAATTTGGATAATTAATACCTAACTGGAATTTGCCACATTTAAAACAAATATTTAGCATTACATTTTTTAAAGTTTCTTTCCTTGTAACTTTGTCGCTAGAATTTCCAACCGGTTCTAGCTGCAACCAGGTTAGTCAGAATCAGATACTAATGAAGGAATGGATGACACCCACCTAAAATATCCTTTATCCATGCCAGATCCTTCTCTTTAACTTTTATTTGTTAGAACGAAGAATTCGAGTTGTAAAGTTTATGGGATCTTTGCATTTTTTCTAGATAACATTTCTTTACAAAAATCGAAAACTTTATTTATAATTTGTATTTGAATTGTATACCCCTACCAACCGTTTTAATTAATAATCCTAATGTCTCACTTAATACCACCTTGAACAGCGCCATAAATAATGTTTCTGTTTGTCTCTTGCAGATGTGAAAGTGGAGCAAGCCTCGAAGGCCGTGGTGAAGGTCTGCCGCCAGGAGGCCAACGAGATCGACACCTGCCCCGAGTGCTATCTGAACGCCAACTCCAGCGACGAGTGGTTCGTGAAGGTGTGCCGGCACCCCCATCTGCTGCTCTGGGCCAAGTTGAAGGGATTCCCCTACTGGCCGGCCAAGGCGATGGGCTCCTCGAACTCCACGCTGGTGAATGTCCGCTTCTTTGGCAAGCACGATCGGGCCTTTGTGCCCGTAAAGGACTGCTTTCTGTACTCCGCCCAGAATCCGAATACCCAGACTAGCCGACGATCAGCCAGGGATTTGGCGGAATGCGTTCGCGAGGTCGAAGTTCACATTGAGCACATCAAGCGGAAGATAGGGGCCTTCTGCTATGCCGAGTATCGCACCGCCTACGATCCGCTGGAGGAGCAGCAGCAGCTGGAGCAGATGATGCCGGGTGTGTATGCGGCCATCGATCGGGAACTGGAGCCGGCCAACAAAACGCCGCTGCAGTTCCTCATCCGCAAGACAGCCGACGATAAGTTGTCCATAGTGAAGAAGACCAAGACAACGGAGTCGGGCAATGAATCGGATCAGTCGGGCAGTCCCGCTAAGAAGCCTCCAGATGCGGTGGAAGCTGTAGCGGTTGTAGCAACAGCTCCATCCAGCGAGCAGCATCCCAAGCTCAACAAGAGCAACAATTATGAAGTTATACCCAGATCTGGTGAATCCCTAACCGACTCCCGTTGCAAGGTGCTGCTCAAGCGGAAATCCCTGGCTGCCAAGACAACATCTAGCTCCGTGGAAGCCCCAGCACCGTCGGAGGCACCGGTCGTGCCCCCCAAGCGCAAACATTCCCTGAGCGATGCCAGCTGCACCAGCGAGTCCAGTGACCACAAACGCAAGGCCAAGCATGCCAAGAAGCAGGTGGATCAAGACCAGGATCAGCTAATGGCAGAGCAAGGAGAAGCCGCTAAAAAATCTTCTTCCAAGTCTCCAAAAAATTCTAACGTGGAGAAATCACCAGATAAACAGACATCCAAACAAAGCACGGGAACGGCTACGGAAGCTTCTCCTGCTTCTCCCGTTTCCGTGGTTTCTGTGGTGGAGTTGGTCAGGCGACGCCAGGGCGTGACCATCACCAAGATACCACGCGATCAGCAGCAGACGGCGGCGGCAGCAGGCCCGGAGCCCGCACCTAATCAACCAGCTGTGGCAGCACCACCGCCTCCTCCAACAGCAGCAAATCCACCACCGATGCCCAAGCCAAAAGGACCGGAGCGCAATCAAGCCCCGAAACAGTCCGACGTAGAGCGTCAGCAGCAGCAGCTCATCAAGAAAGTGATTCCCTTTGTGGAGATCAAAACGGAAGTGATGTCTGAGCCAGAGGAGGAGGAAGCGAATGCGGATCAAGCCGCCCAGCAGCTTCTTGTGCAGCCAGAGCCACCAGTGCAGCAGGCACAGCCGGAGTCAGCTCCCGTGCCAGCTGTTCCTCCGCCCGAAGCAATGGAAATTCCCCTTCCTGAGGATATTAAAATCAAAGAAGAGATTCTCAGCGAAGATGAGATGGAGCTGGATCAGCAGCAGCAAGTATGTCAGAGGCTGGAAGCGATGCCGCCGATGCCACAGCCCATGCCGCCGCCTCCTCCTCCTCCCCTGCCGCCACGAGTAGATCCCACACGCGAGGAGACAGCCGCCGCAGACTCCCTGGTGCGATATGTTGGCGATACTACTATCCAAAAAGTGAGCCAAAAGCAGGGGGGTAAGTCCATGGACCCCATCGCCAAACGCCGAGGAGTTGGGCCCAGCAATCCATTGGCTCCAGTTCCCCAATCCCCTTCGCCGGCTCACTCACCCGTGCCAGCACCTGTCTCCACATCATCGACGGAGCCGGTCTCTCCCAAGCCGAGTGGTATGTATGGGGTTAGCAAGCCATCGCCGCAGGGTCAATCGAAGGGAAAGTCGGCTCAGGCACCGCAGCAGCAATACCGGGTGAAAGGCGATCGGCCGGTACCAAACCCCACTTCGTCGCCCGGGGCCGCGCCTGCCACCACAACATCGAGTCTGCTCAGATCCAACATGGTGGTGATACCAGTGGAGCAGGCGAACAACTGCAATCCGCACAGTCCCATGACAATACCGGTTCCGCCCTTGAGAGCCGTTTCCAAGAGCACCTTGCAGAGTTCAGCCGCTTCGCTGCTACCACCTCAATCTTCAGCTTCCTTGCCCTCGCAGCCTGCAACCGCCATATCTGTGCCGCCTTTGGCTGGCTTGAGCTTTGCGCCAATACCCTCCACGTCCACATCATCTCAAGGAGGCACCTGTGGAAACGGCGGAGATATGGCTTGCGGGCTGTTGGCCAGCGCTTTAAACGGAATGACAAGCCAAGAGCCCAGCCTGGTCAGTGAGTCAAACTCGAATGATCCCATAACGCCGGGCATGGCCACGGCCTTGAGCGAGATGCTCCTACGCTCTGGGCCGCCCAAGCTGGTGGCTCGCCCTTGCGGGCCGCTGCAGTCGGATGGCTCCCACATCTATCCCTCACAAGCAGGACCCGTCTCGCAGAAGCTCAAGGATAATGCTCACAAGGTGAGTTGGGAAGCAAATTCAAACTAAATTTCAGCTTATTTTCAATATCTCTACCTGTAGATCACGGACTACTTCATCTCCGTCATCGAGGACACGCTTAGTGACATGGCCACTGGAGACCAGAGTGTTCTGCAAGCCCGAATTGCCGGGCTGTCCCTCGAGAACGAGCGCCTGAAGCAGCACTACGATCGCCAGTTGGTGGACATGCAGCGCACCAACGAACTGATGCTCGCCGAGATGCGCAAGACGCTGGAGCAGGAGCACAAGCGCGTGATCAGTGAGCTGCGCCAGCAGGCAACTATCGAGCGGATGCGGGCGGTGGATGAGGCCAAGAAGAAGCAGTGGTGCGCCAACTGCATGCGAGAGGCGCAGCTGTACTGCTGCTGGAACACGTCGTATTGCGATTATCCTTGTCAGCAGATGCACTGGGCCAGGCACTCGGCCACCTGTGGCCAGGCCGTCAATGTCCAGGTGCCGCTCTCCGCTGCAGTTCCGCCGTCTTCCTCAACGCCAGTTGTAGAGCCGTTGCGTTCGAAGGCCAAGGCGACGGCCGCGGCAATGGCAGCGGCACCACCACCGCCACCAGCCAGTGCGAATCCCAGTCCCAGTTCACAGATAAATCGAACGGCGGCTGCCGCATGTCCACCCCCTGCTGGACCCGTTGCCAGCGGCTCGGGTGCCAAGAAGTGGCCGCCCATGATGACCTCCTTGATGAACCAGCCCAGTCCGGAGACAACCATGCTCAAGCTGCCGTCCAGCACGTATCTGCGGCCAGTGGTCAGCACGATATCAGCCACGGTAACGGCCACTCCGACAGTGAATAACAGTAGTAGCAATAACAACATTAACCCCATGATGGCGAGCACTTCCTCGTCGGGCAGCCACATGGCCCATCTCATGCCCAACCCCACCCAGAGACAGAACAACGCGGCTAACTTTATCCCAAAGCCAGCCGCGCAGCCCGTACCCGTGCAGCGCTATAATATACCCGTAAGTGAACGTTAAACCTGACATCCGAGGTTCCCTAATGGCCTTCCTTCAATTCCAGTTGCCCATCACCATAAATCCGAGTACTGCGCCCTATGGCTTGATGGCTGAGCAGCATCAGAAGCAGCCGACGGCGCCCAAGGCCAAGGGACGCAGGCAGAACAACACAACGATTCGGCAGATAAACAGCAACAATAGCCAGGGCTTGAGGCCCAACCAAATGAACCAAGTGTTCCAGCCATGAATCTTAGACAACGGAAAGCGAAATGAGAAGGATTTTCCCAACGGAAAGACTGCCTGTGATTCAGGATACATTTTCATTGATATTCCAGAGAAGCTCTTTAACTGAAGTATCTAAATTCTATTTTGTTTTTAACACCTCGACCCTTCAGCGTGAACAGACGCCCTGAATCCAGTTTAGATTCCCCGAGCGCGCAGCCAACATGTTAATTTTGCTCTTAGAGTAACACACTGAAAGACGAAGTTTGGCGTTGTCCAAGTTTATGTGTATAAAGTAATATATCTTACAATAATAGGTTAAGCTATATGTATAGGTTTTTGAAATGTGTTGCTTTAGTTTGACGGCCGCCTAGCAAGTAAGACACCGTAAACCCATAAGATGGACTTTTGAAAAATCATAGCAGTAAGGTCATGTCACTTTCCACTTGATGAAGCATAGTGTACATTTCGTCATTCTCATTCATTACATTACATACACTTTATGTATATTTAAAGCAAAGCTAAAAGCGGAACTAAGAATACTAAATTACAACTGAATAAATGTCTGCATATAATTTAAAAAAGTAAAACACTTTATATTTGTAGTATCAAAACACCAATTTCCTAAATAACATAAGCACCGCCACTCAATCAATGTCCAATTTCTTGAAATTACCCTCAATGCCAAAGAGATCGGAGGCATTCTTGGCCTTGCCGGGCCTCAGCTTCTCGTTGACCTGGTGACGCGTCTCGAACTCCAGAACTTGCTTCCGATTGTCCAGCAGTTTCTTGTAGTAAATCTCTGTGTAAGACATTAATAAACATTAATCGAAGGAGCCAAGGCTGTTTCCGGTGATAACCCACCTTTGGTCAAGCTGGTTGGCCCCAGTTGTCCTCCGTAGTCCTCGGGCAGCATTTCCCTTGGCACAAACTTATAGAACTCATTGATGTCGCTGTGCATGTGCAGGACACTCGTCAGTTCCTTCTTCATAAACGGAGTCATCAGCGCCAGAATCTTGTCCATGAAAGGTACAATATTGATGAAGTGAAAGCCTATCAGTCTGATGGCCGCCGCTTCCTGCGAAATATTTTAGCTGTGATTTTCTTCTCATCGCTTATAGTCCTTAAAGAGATCTAACCTGCAGGTAATAGAGGAACTTCTTCATCTGTAGCAGCCCAATTCGAGCCACATGGCCCAGGGAAGTGCCCTTCAGGTCGATGACTATCACATGTCCCGGCTGTATGCCGTCTTCGTACATCCAATAGTCGAACACCATGCAGTATCTGAGGGATACATAGGAAAGCAGAAAGTAGAGTTATCCTAGACTTTTTCTTTAAGGACTGCAAAGGTAAGAGCTACCACCTTGTCAGGGACAAGCGCCGTGCGCTAAGGAATCATTTCGATGTATCGTTTGGATATTTATTATTGTATTGTATTATTTGTGTTGTATTTTTAGGATTTATTCAACACATGAGCACTTCGAGTACGAGGAGCGGAGGCATCGAATATAATACCATGTCGACTCGGTGTGACTCCACGGCGACATCCCCTGAACTACACTGCTGCCGTCAGTCGATCCAGACACGTATGTACCATGTACTGGCTTAATTGTTAGCTCTTAATTGACTGCCATTATACAGCAGATTATAATGATCGTTATAAGTGCCACACGCAGACTGAGGCGTAGTATCTCAATGTTTGTCTGTATCCGGAATTGCTAAATCTGAGCCGTGCGTGCTTTCGGTTGCATTGGGTTTGCGGTTTCAGCTGGGGGACAGCACACTGCTGTGTTTTGGAACCCTAAATCTCCTCATGCCACGAATGCCTTGTCATAATCACTCCGCAGAATGACGTGCAAATGCCGCTCAGACGACTCCGACTACGACTCGGGCAATATTCGTCAGCCATTAATATTAAACTTGAACAAGTGTTTGCAAATTGCATACTATTAACTAACTATTTAAGTTTAGGGGAGAAAATATAAAAAAAAAACGAGGCTTTTGGCTTGCTTTCTTTCCTGTTAGTTTATCTAAAAAGCGTTTTGATTTGTTTACCCCGAGCTGAAGAAATGTCTACGTTGTCTTCAGTCTCTCCATAAGTATATATTTATTATTGGCATCAGGACTTGTATCCTTATACTCACAGTTTCATGACGTCTGCATAGTTATAGTTGGAGGCATTCAAGTCGTCAAGCTTTCCGATAATCACTCGATATCCTTCAGGCGTGGCTCCAGGCAGAGGAACAATAGAACTATATATATATATATATATATATATATTAATCGATCTCCGTGAAGTAATTTTTTACCATCAAGAGGAGGCTTCTACCTACACCGTTCTCATGGCGCGCCTGATTTCCGGCCGCTCGCTGTCGAGGTTGACAAAGAACTCATCCAGGTGGGTGCGTGCCGTGAGATTGGTGTCCAGCACCTGCTTGGCCACCTCCATGCTGTGGCGGCAGGCGTGGAAGAAGTGCAGCGCCTCGCCCTCGGAGAAGCGATCGGAGATGTGCGGCTGGGCATGGATCCACTCCACGAACTTCTGCACCTCCGAGCGCTTGATGGCCGGAAACCTCGCGTACTGATCCTCCAAGTCGGCTTCCCGCATTATGTCGGTTCGGCTCGAGGAACTACTTTTGATTTTTGGCCGGGACAGCGGGATTTACTTTTGATTTTACGCGCAACTTGGCAACTTGGCGGTCGACTCTCGAATGAAATGGAAATGGAAGCTGTTTGCTTTCGCAAGTGAAACTGGTTGCCTAGCTGGCTGGTTGGCCGGCTGACTTGCGAATTCGGCATGCAATTTCGAGAGCTCGACGGGATCGGGATGGGATCGGGAGTGGAGGTTTTATTGGGCACGGGGGGCTGGCACTGAGGCTGGCGTGTGCTGGCTAGCCGAATCGCAGACTTGGCCCCGTCCCAGCATTTCCCCCGTGGATTTTATTGGGAAAAACTCGCAACTGGCTTTCGATCGGTACACAGAAAAAATAAATTTGGGTTTTACAAATATTCTGTTTCCTAGAGACTTAAAAATACTTCAAAATGGTGTGGAAAATTCATTAAATACCATAACTTAGCAAAAACAGCCCTAATCTCAATTCGGAAAGCTTTTTTATATTGGTTTTTATTTGCTTAATTAATCTGCATACTGACTTTAGAAATATAAAACATTTAATTTTTTGTCAATTTTTGACAATTTTAATGATGTAACCCCTTATAAAATTTTGAAAAATTGGCCCAATTTTTTTTTCTGATTTTGTTCAATATTTTATTTTGGAATAATTAAGATTTTAACGGCGAATCGGAATATGTACGGCATTTTGCAAATATTTAATTATTGACCAAGCAATGCACTAAAAATGACCTCAAAGTATACGTATTTTTGGGTCTATATTCTTTATTTTTATAACCTATTTTTTTTTTTTAAATTAGACTAAAAAATAACCATAACTAAGCAAAAACAGCTATTCTATATTTGTTTTAATTTGCTTAAATAATTAGCATACACTCAATTTTTGACAATTTTAATGATGTAACCCCCTATAAAATTTTGAAAAATTGGCCAAATTTTTTCTTCCGATTTTGTTCAATATTTTATTTTGGAATAATTAAGATTTTAACGGAGAATCGGAATATGTACGGCATTTGGCAAATATTTAATTATTGACCAAGCAATGCTCTAAAAATGACCTCAAAGTAATGCATATATATTCGCTATTTTTAAACCCTATTTTTTTTGTAAAAGTCGGAGTAAAATATATCCATAACTAAGCAAAAACAGCCCTAATCTCAATTTGGAAAGCTTTTCTATATTGGTTTTTATTTGCTTAATTAATCTGCATACTGACTTTAGAAATATAAAACATTTAATTTTTTGTCAATTTTTTACAATTTTAATGATGTAACCCCTTATAAAATTTTTAAAAATTGGCCAAAATTTTATTTCTGATTTTGTTCAATATTTTATTTTGGATTAATTAAGATTTTAGCGGCGAATCGGAATATGTACGGCATTTGGCAAATATTTAATTATTGACCAAGCAATGCTCAAAAAAAGACCACAAAGTATACGCATTTTGGGTCTATATTCTTTATTTTTATAACCTATTTTTTTTTTTTAATTAGACTAAAAAATAACCTTAACTAAGCAAAAACAGCTATTCTATATTGGTTTTAATTTGTTTAAATATTCAGCATAAACTCAATTTTTGACAATTTTAATGTATGTAACCCTTTATAAAATTATGAAAAATTGGCCAAAATTTATTTTATTTTAATTTGAACTAATGTTGATCAGTCTTCTGTTTTGGTTAAATTTAAAAATAAATATCTTTCATGCTAAAAACAGGCAGAAATAGTTCAATTGAAATTTCTAGTTTAAATAACTTAAAATTGTAGCCTTCTCTTTAAGTGATTTTTCTAAGGAAACCTTATAAGCTTTGTTTCCTGTGCATCCGTGGCTTATTCACTTCACTTCCATCAGGCTGCATGAAAATGCAGTATTTTGAGCTGTTTTTGTTGTTGTTCCCTGCCTGAAGCTGGCAAATGGTTATTATTATTATTTTTCTCATTGGGATTACATAACATGTGATCTATTGACTGATCCATGACGAGGGGCCGGGCCGAGGCCTGCTATTATTATAGCCGCCTGGCGTGTGCTCCGGCCGGCGGTCGAGAGATTTCAGCTCCTTCATCAAGTCGGAAAATGTGATGCTTGACTGGCGAAAGGAAATTATTTTCTTCGAACACATGTAGAGCTAAATGAGGCTTAGAGATACGGGCAAGATGTTGTAAATAGGGGTACATGGGGCGTATACATAATATTGAGCCTGACTTGGAGAAAGAACTGTCTTTATATCTGGACTGAATGTGTGTATTTTATATATTTTGTCATTAATTAATTCCTGATTGGTTTTAATATATGGAGCTTTCTAGAATAAAGCCACAGAACGAGTCTGATCAAACCTTTTAAACTTTTAACAAATGTATAATGAGTACAGCTCAGCTTTGCTTATTGGGTTTGCATTAAATAAGGTTAACTTAACGAGGGGGTTATCTTTTTGTATAATATATATTTATTTATTGCCCAATGAGCTTACTTATCTCCAGCCTCCTCCAAGTAAGATGTCACAACGCGTTCGAGTTCCTCGGCGGATAATTCCTCGAGTTGCTGCAACTTCTTCGTCTTGGTCTTTATCTGCGGAGTCTGGCTGCCACAACGGCCTCATTTCCGCGGCAGACACTTGACATTTGGCCAGCAGCCAAGACGCAGAGACGCGGAGACGGAGCCAGAAACCAAGCCAGGCCAAGTGAGCCGGGCCAGCGAGTGGACAGCCAACCTGGCTAGGCTAGAGTAGGCCTGTGGCTAGAGCTCTGAGTGAGCACTGGCAGAAACCCCGGGCTCTTAGAGAGCAGGTGCCTCGTGCAGGTCCGGACCAAGGCTACGTGTTTCTCCCAGTGTAGCTGTGGCATGCTCCGCTCAGCCAAGACAGCCGGTGCGCCACTTTGGCGTGTCTGGAATTCCAAACGGATTAGAAGCCGCGCTCAAAGAGCAAACGCCAAACGGCAACTGCAAACTGCAAATGGAAACCAGTTCTGCGAGCCTCAGGAGGAGGAGCTGACTCCAAGCGGAGCCGCGGGCAGCCTGCGGGGCATCCCAGGCAGACGGACGGCGCAGGTGTCACAGTGTCAGCCCCCAGCCTCCCCCTTGAACGGAGTGCCAATCCGAAATTAATTATCCATCCCAAAACCCGAGACACAATCCAAGTTCGGCTGGCACGTGGGGTCAGGTGCACTCAAGAAGTGGGTCAGTCCTTGGTTAGAGATGAAAATGTACTACAAGTTAATCTAAAGGTTTAGGGAGTAAACAGGGAGTATAGATGGTTTTATAGATAAGGGACTTAAGTTCCTAGGATAGTTTAGTAAAGCTATAAAGATATAGAATCAATAGTGCTAGGTGCCTCAGATCTTGGCTTAACCGTTGCCGTTTTTATTTGCCCAGTTAAGAGATATTATGATCAGTACTTTCCTCCTAGTTTCCTCCCATTGATCATAACTAACTTGAAACTGACCTTTTAATACAGAAAAATCTAGGAAACTGTCTAATATGAAAATGTATTCCAGCAAACCTTTCGTTGGGTTAAAAAATCCCCAATCTCCCGCAGCACAAACTCCGTCCATTGACAGGCAATCGTCAATTCTGGCGACTGGTGACCCAAAAACAAAAATCAATCGCAGAAATGCCTGCATGCTAATCCGGGGATCAGGTTTCTTTTGGCCATCATGTCGGCATCAGTTGGCCACGACGGCGATAATGATCGAGGCGGCGGTGGTGACAGCATCGTTTTTTGGCGACGTGCGTTCGCTCGTTTCATGTTGCCGTCACGCACGGCGAGTCCTACGGGTGAAGTGGCCTCCTACTCCGCCTCCTCCAGCCAGCTCTTCGGGGGTTTCTCCTCGGGCCGTTTCTCCGACGGCTGACTCCAGCTCCACTTGGTATTTGTTCTCTGGCCATTTTTCACGCATTTGACTGCATTACTTAACCTCAATTTGGCGGCGACGTGCATCAGCCTGCCACACTCCCATTCCTCCGGCTCTGGCCTCAGAGCCACTCCCCATCCCAGTCCCAGTCCGCTGTCCCACTCCCCACTTGGCTCCCGCCTTCCTGTCTCGTCCAACGGTCGCGTTTCCGTTGGCCGCCGGTTGCTCCGTTGAACAAATGAAGTTGTCGCGTCGACTTACAGCAATTTGCATATTCCCGGCACCCCTGCCCGGTCACCCGAGAGCGGGGAGCGGATCCTGCTGACCGAGCGGGGCGAGGTTTTTGTCCACTTCAATCCATCGATCGGCCAGAGATGACTCATGTACAGGGCAAAAAATGCATACAAGTCTATATGTTACAAATAATTATAAAACTTATTCATCGTAGCACTATTATTATTGTGTCTAAGGAATATGCCAGGCTTAAATCTGAATAAATCTTATAATTTTTTACCAAAGCCCTGCCACTATTTGCTTCCCTCAGTGTCTGAGTAACCAACACCTCCTGCTCCAGCAGCTCCTCTAACAATTGAGGAGGGTACTGACTGGGATTGGCTACCACGCGCTCGTCGCCCGCTCCGATTGTTCTCTGTAGCTGCGGAGTCGGACCCCGAAAGTCTCGGGTTCGAGTCTCTGCGAAACCCGTTTCGCGCATGCGCGCCTTTTTTGTGTTACTCTTTTGTGTTTCACTTAAAGCTGTGGCTCTTTCTTTTTTGTGTTATTTTAGCGGTTTTTGTTTTGATTTCTGATTGCCGTTCGAATGTCTGTTGGTGTTGCTGCGGCTGCTGCTGCTGCTGCTGCTGCTGCTGTTGCTGTTGCTGCTGCTTTTTGTGATGCCAGGTTTTATTTACGGTGGCAAGTGTCGCTTGACAAATTGATTTTGATTTGTTTGCTCTTTTTCTGTTCGTGTTTTGTGCTTTTTGTGGCTTTCGGGGCAACAAGAGTTAGTTTTTTATTAGGGGCTTGGCAACCTTGAACGCCAGGGAAATATACCCATTATTAATTTGAAAAGGCCATTAAATTGGCTCAGTTCCCAGCCGAAACAGGAAGAGGAACTGGCTGAACTGACGTCGGCGCAGGCAATACCCAGCCAATTATCGCTTCCTTCGAGCCACTCGAATTGGAAATGGAAATCAAACAGCAACAGTTGAGTGCGCTTCGCGGGGGAGTGGCTTCGCGGGGGACTGTTACAGGGAGCGGTGGTAACTGGGCATTACACGCTCGTTGGCATCCTGTTTCATGCAACAGCAAGCAACAGGATGCCGCACTCGGAGTGCCGAGGGTTGCTCACTGCACTCGCAAAAGGGGATAAGCTGGATAAAATAAAAATTCTATTTATTCTAGTTAAAGTTTAACTATTACGTATCACATTTAAGGCGAAAGAGACTTCCAAACATAGTAGACACATCAGTTACCTACTATGTGCTGCTGTTACTTGATAATCAGCCAAGTAGAAACCTCTTTATATTTATATATACTTCTATAAATTTACATTTCTTGCCACATTTTTTCTCCTGGTGTTCCCAGCCCTGATTGGCCTTCGAAAGCCAAGCAAAGTCGGTTACAAGCGGGAATGCCAAACAAAGCCCGTCCATCCTACACCAGCTATCCATCCATCCAGCCGTCCACTCAGCCATCGCACAAAGGAACAGGCACACAATGCATTAAGGAACCCTGAAAAGAGCATACTCGCCAGGAGCAGGAGCCGGAGCAGTGAATGGGACGAGGGTAAAGAATACCAAGCCCCGAACAAAGGGAGATCGTTTCGTCTGCGATCAGTCGTGCGTCAAGGAATCCTTAAGGAAGGAATACCCGAACACCTGATGACTCTGACTCCGGCTCTGACTGCGACACCTGAATGTTGAAAAATGATAATTAGATGGTCTAGCAACCCTCCGCCAGAGCCAGACAGGTAACGAGGCCATGGTGGTGGAATCTCAGTGGTTCAGGAGAGGCTCTTCCTCGTCGTGTTCGCTTTAGTGTGAAGTGATCGTTTGACTATCTAAATACTGTCATCCCAGGGGTGGTTGCTTCCTTACTGGGTTTTTCCCTACACAGAGGGAAATTGGGTTCATTCTTAGATTTAGAATTCAATATTTAATGCTAAAAGCTCAGCTGAGAATAGGATTATCACACATCCTATCTATATATGTGTCTAGAACTTAATGGTAATAGCGGTATTACCTTGATATATCAATGAAGTATCCTCTCTATCTAGGATGGACTCATCTGAATAACCACATTCCAGTCCATCTCCTTTCTTTCACTGTAGGAAAACCTGTAGAAAAGCCGTTGCTAGGATATGTGGAGGAAGTCGGCAGTGGCTCGGAGAGGCCTTCCGCCCCTCGCTGCCAGCTGGACTCGCTTGAGGAGCTCGCAGCCGTCGCAGGTTTGTGTGAGACGCCGAAGACGTGCCGCGCCCTAATTAGTGGCCGGGCAGCGGCAGCGGCAACAGTGCATCGTAAAAATATGCGCATATCAAGAACTCCTATCTGCATAATTATTAATTCAATATTTCCTGCCCGTGGTCGCCGTCTTCAAGACGCTTCGTCGCTCCAGCGACGGAAAGGAAGCAGGCACTTGACTTCAAGGACCCAAGCCAGATATGTACTACGGCGAGAGCAGGAGGGGCGGGGAGACACTCAGCGGCCGGATGGTGGAGTCAAATGAGATCAGAAGAGAAAGCACGCGAAAGGAAGTTCTGGCAGCAAAAGAAAGTCGATTGGAAGGGAAGCAAGCAGGCAGAAAGTAACAACTCATTTCCTTTGCAGGATTTTCAAGGGGACCAATTACTAATCAAGGAAATTACTCTAAGAGGTGATCAGAGTTTTGAATATAATAAATTGAATACATACTATCAACTGAATGTGTAAGAACTTTAATTCAATACCAAATCCCTGGCAGGACTCTCCACAAACTACTTCTCCTACTTCTTCTAGGAATTCCTAGGTCTTCTTGGGAATGCACTTATGCGGACTTTGCTCACCCATCTGGAACTATATTCTCTCCCGACAGATCTCTCCCCCTTCCTGATCTTTCCGGGAGAGACACGCGTATCAAGCTCACTGCATTGTGCCATACACCATGTGCTGCGACGAGTCTATCTCCTCGGGAGCCGTTCTCCTCCTCCAGCTGCGAGTGGGGCAGCCATCCATTAACATGGCAGCGCTTACGCTCTCGCCTCGCCTGGCCCTGGGTCCCCACGAAACGGAGATAGAGGGACACACAGATAGAGCTGGACGGATTGGCATGGAGTGGGGATGTGATGGGAAATTGAATCTGTTCTCTGGGGTTCACTGAACCGCCGGCCTGGCTCTGGGTCCGGATCAGGGGTTACATCCAGCGAGGATGATAAATTATGGGACAGGGAACTCGCACTCCCCCGATCCGGCGTGGAGTTGGTTTGAGGAATCTCTTAATCGCATAGTTCCTAAGGCATCCATCCAGCCAGGGACTGGGAGATGGCAGAGCTTAGAAGACATGTACTAGCAATTGCGGCTCGGCTGACCCACATCTTGGAGATCGGAGATGAGCTTGGGGGAAGCGAGAAATAATTAATTTACAAAGAGAAGAAGTTACTTATTGGCTTTGAAATTGAAGACAACTTTTAGGATACATGCCTGTATTTATGATTGTTTTATAGCCACTTTTTAGTGCCTCCCTGTTAAGACCTTTCCCAGGAAAGTAAGGAGGCGGAACCTGTGGCCAAGAAAACGCTACCTTCTTAGAGACAGCGGCTAGACCCATCCCGATGCCGTGCCGATCCCAACTTTGCATAATTTCCTCCAAAATGGCACCCCAGATCTTGAGGAAGATATGCCATGGTCTAGGGTCCCAAATTACGCGCTGCAAGCGCACTCAAGCAATGCAATTTTCATTACTTTTCCTCTTCCCTCCTCCGAGGCCGTGGAAAACGCACGTGCAGAAGGCGAAGACGATTTTCTTGTGCCTACCCTCCCTACCCTGCGAAGATCCGCATTCCGGACTCCTGAGCAACCCTCATGGGTCCGGAGCGCTCCTTGGACATGGCCACTCAACTGTGAGGGGCGGCAAGCCCTGCAGGATCCGATCCCAGTCCCACATAATATTTGCATCTCATTTCCGGACACTTGGCCGCGGCGAGGGTCGGCTCCTAGCTCCGCGGGGTGGGAGAGCGTTTGACAATCGCCTTCGGAGCGGGGACGCGGAAGTGCCCGTGGAAGCGGGACAAAGGCGAGCGGAAATGCCTTCACATGACTCCAGGGGTGAATAATTACAATTATGTCTGGCTGTGTGTGTTCCGGGGGAGGCTCCCGCCAATCGCCAGCAGATCCCTATTGGCCTTCCTGGTGACCCATGGAAAATTTCAAAAGCAAAGCTTTGCCAGCATTTCGTGGAATATAATTATAGGAATGAGTGTGCACATGGAAAAATATATAAAAAATATCTTAATTAAACAATCACCATCCTTTAGAAAAGGATAGCGACCTATTGCCAAATACAACATGAAAAAAGCATTGAGGACAATTTATTAATTGAATTTCCATAAAGCTAAGAGGATCTAAAAAAACGCCAAGAACTAAGAACTAATCTTAATAAAACAATCAATGCTTTGGAAAAGGGAATACATACCTATGTAAACTGCAACAAAACTCTCTGAATATATATATATACTATTTGAAATATAGTCCTTACTCCCCCTAAATTATAAATTATTTAAAAAGTTATCCCATGTTTCGTAGACCTTTTCTCAGCGTGTCAGGGTTTTGAAAGAGAGAGAATTAACAAAATCAAAATGGGTTTATGGCAATTTTCACATGGAATCCAAATGAGCTCTCCTAGGCAAGGGCGTTACGGTGACTTATTTACGATCCCCTCGCCCGCCGCTGACACTGGATTCGGGCGGTGCACTATGCGTGAACCTGTTACAGTGAAACCCACAACTCACAGCCAGCCCAACCCCCTGGGATCCGGCGTTTTCCCATGATTCGTCACTCCCAGAGGTGGTGGGTTGGATTGGCCTGGGCTTTCGAGCCTGTTGCATAATTCGTCAAGTGATTTTATGGGTTTGGTTCATGGCTTTAATGGCAGACAGTACGGCAGGCATGTCAATGAGGTGTCCGAATCTCAGAGCTAAAAATATGTTAAGTATATAAGCCAGAAAAAAGATGAAGAGCCTGGCAACATTAATGTATCTCAAGTTAATGGCAAGCTCAGGGAACCCCGATTCCTGATCGCCTTATAATTGATCTACTACTCCTCCGTTGAGGACTTTTGAGGTAAACTCTTCGCCAGAAGACCATTAATCATGCATAGGAATCCCGCACAGAGTGCGTCTACGTCTATCCCTTTTGGCCACAATTAGAAAGTCAATGACCCTCGGAGCCCTCGCTCCCAGAAGTCCAAGATCTCCAGCACTCTCTGGACATTTTCGGCAAGAGATCGCCCGCCGCCTCATTATTAATCCTCAGCGGCAGAGAAACCATCTCAGATACTAGCGGTGGAATGCCGAGGAGAGAGCCACAGAGACGGGTTCGGGCTCGGGTTCGGGTTCGGGTTCCCATTCCCAGTCCCAGTCCCAGGCCCAGTCCCAGCATTTTGTAGGGTTAAAACCCACGAGCGTTTTGTGTGTGCGTCTCTTCTTTCTTTTTGGGCAATCATCAGACAATAGAAAGCTAGACGAGCCACCAGCGGCAGCAGCGGCAGCGGCAGAAAGGCAATTCAGTCAGGAAGAACAGCGCCGAAGAAGGGGCCTGGGAGAGAGGGTCTCAGTCCGTTTTTCGGTCGTTGAACTGGAAGAGCCGCGCGGGCGGAGCGGGGGGCTGAGCGTCCGCCCAGATCTTCGCTTTCGAGACTCGAGACTCGAGACTCGAGTCGTAACAGTAAACAGTAAAAACGCTTCAAATGCGTACGACTCTGGAGTCCGAGCTCTGAGCTCCGAGCTCCAAGCTTGACTTGGACGTGGACGCGGACCTGCAGGCAGGCGACGGGCTTTGTTAGGGCCGCAACCTGTCGGAACACTAACAGAAAAGCTGCATAGTTTACATAGTTAAATATAAATAAATTAGGAATTACATACAAAGATCTGTAGTAGATACTAATATTCTTTATTAAATTGTGAGAAGTACGATTGACTTAAATGGGGTCTATAAAAGCCTTAAATTCAGCAGAAGAATACCTATGAGTTACCCTCGTTCGAAGCTAGTTTTGTTCAGTGTAGGTCTGTGCCTCGGTGCCCTGAAATCCGAGACGCGTTTAGGACTTTGGCCCAGAGCTACGCCCGCAACTTGACGGTTATTTACGAACCTGTTGCAGTGGCCGCAGGCACTTCGATGGGGGTTTATGTACATATATAAAATTGGGCGGTATTTCAGGGGGCTGGGGCCCGGCACACGCCCAAAGCCCATAGCCAAGGCCCAGGCCGAAGGCCTCAAAAAAAGCGTCGTCCGTTTGGCAGCCGGCGCACCTGACACTCCGTCCAAAAGTGGAAAGTAAACTTTACATGGACTGCCATTTACATGTGCCGCCAGGTCCGCTCCAGGCCCCCCTTCTACCCTTTTCCAGGGGTGGAGCCGGGCAATATATACTAGTTTAACTTATAAATCTTATGATTTATTAGGGTATTTGGGTATTAAATAATATAATAATGATAATCTAACATTCTTTTTTCTTAAATTCTTCATAGATAATATTGGAGTTTCTAAAGAAACCTTACTTAATAATTTCTTGTAATTTATTTTTATTAATAACTTATTGTTATATTACATATTTAAACCTAACTGTCAAAGAATTTGTATCTATTTCTAAAACTTTACTTAAAGTCCGCCTCGAGTCCGCCCCTGTCCGCCATATCCCCGTTTTTCACCTTAATTCCCTTTCGTGTGTCCCCCTTAATTCTCCTTCTTTCTCTTTATGTTGAAAGCGTCGCGCATTTTTATTTTTTATTTATTTTTATGATACCCGTTGATTTGAAAGAAACCCTTTCCCTCCCGCTCTTGGCCATTAAGTTGCGAGTGAAGAAACACAAAAGTATCTCTCGGATTTCTCTCCTGCGCTCTGCATTCTTGGCCTGGGACTGCGTAAAGGTACCGTTAGCCCCGCGGATCGCCGTACCTGTGTAAGGCATGTAAATGGCAGCGTGGGACATGTGGGCCGCCACCGCCGACCCAGTCGTTGGGTTAACCCATTCATTGTCTGCCTGGCGTGGTCGATGCACTTGTAGAAACGTGTGATGGGTTTACTCCTTTGGAAAGATTCGAAAATGTTAATAATAGTGAAAATAAAATAGTAAGCCCATTTAAAATAACACCATTTACTTCTCAGAATGTTGGTCTGCAGAATCACAAGATACACCTTGAATATCTTTAGAAGAAGCATCATTTATATTAATGGAAATACGAGTGTCTTAGGTATAGTCTCAAGAAACGCAGTCTATAGTATATATATAAAACAGAAGAAGGAGAATATATTTCTGCAAGTGTTCGAGCTGCTGTTGATCAACCGCCGCCGTTGAAGTGGCTTTGATTTTGGCCCAGTTGAAGAGGCACAGCATCCGCTAGAGCTCCTCATTTGGCTTCTAGGTGCGCATCCGCCTTCGTAGTGTGGCTGCTTGTATCTGGTGGATTCGGATTCGCACTGGGACTCGGATTCAGACTCGGATTCGGCTTCGGACCAACCTCGACTCCGTCAACTAGTTTTCCGAAGCCGCTGACGACCGCTGGCACAGATGTGGCTGCCAGAGAAGAAGAACCTCGCCGTCGCCCCGTTGTTGCCTCAGCGTCTGGTTTCCCACTCATTTGCTTAATTTCAATTTCGTTTCGTTTGCCATTTGTGGCACAATGACCATGAACGGCTCTTTTCGACCAAGTTGGCCCGCTGGCTCGGTGTCTGGCGTCTCCGATGTCGCTGGCTGCTTGTGCGGAGGATGTAACTCCGCGCTCGTAATAGATACAGCGCCGGATATCGGAATTCGGGGATGGGCCGCCGCATCCCAGAGCCGATGTATCCAAGCCATGACATCAGGGAGAGACAACGCCCTTTGGAGATCGATCGATCGCTTTCCCCGAAAGCACTCGCCTCGAACTGAGCTTTTCTCCTGAGTGACTCACCTCACAACTGCATGTTGTACCTGTCGAGAGGGGAAACCTGGGAATACAGGTTGTACTTCTGGAACTCGGACCCAGTAAAAACTGCATTGAATTATTATTTTATTCTAACACAAGTTTTTAAAAAACTGTATTTGCTTTAAGGAGTTTTAGAATGCTTTGAACGACGGTAACTATATTTTGAAACAGGCGAAAGAAGTTACTTGGAAACTTAAGGACTTATAGGGACTAAAAACAAGCTAGACTTAAGGAAATTAAATCAATGTTTTTGCTTTATTATGCTGGTATTATATCAACAAATCTTTTGCGTAAATAGTCTGTTCCAGCTCATTGTTTCCCAAGTTGATTCTGAGTTTGTGATTATTATTTTCCTTTTCTTTATTGGCATTTTTTTATTATAATATATTAGAATAAAACAAAAAATAACTACGACTATAAATGTTTAGAAAATGAATTATTCTAATTATTTTGTTTTACAAGTGATTTATTTTGAGATAATTTTGATTTATTTAACATAAATTATTGAAAGCATTTAGGTGACTATTCAAGAGTAAACTAATTTATGTTCTTATTATTATTTTAATTACCCCAAGATACTACATGCATTTTTGCATTTAAAAATGTTTTAATATATATCTTGTTTATTTTAATCTTTTACACATATGTTCACTGTATGTAAAAAATGTATTTTAATTACAGCTAAATACTACCTGTATTTTTAATGTTTTCCTATATATATATGTTGTTTATTTAAATCGTTACCATATGTAGGTTCACTGTATCCATCGGTCTCTCTACCCTAGAGCTCTCAGCATTTCGAATAACAGTATATACAGCGTTGTTCCATTTAAGGACGTTCGACTGTAGCGATAAAGCTTTTCCCTGGAGAGCCAAAGAGAAGAAAGGAACTTTGGGCCCCGCTCGTGGCAATCGAGTCGGCTTGCTCCACGCTTGACACATTGCATTTCATTAACCAATTAACATAATTAGTGTTCATCAATCAATTAATAATTCCGTTCAGTGCTGCGCTGGGGAGCGGGCCGGGGAGCTCAGCGCTCCGTATTGAGAGCGGAATCGGAATCGGAATCCGCAGGCATAAATCAAAAGTCGAAGAAATACACTTGTTGCGCCCAGGCGGCGGCCGAGGCAGCGGCTGCGACGTCGAAGGCGGCAGCGCCAACAACAACCCCAATGGAAACGGAAAAAATCCCACGTCAAAACAATAACAATCCCTGCTCTCCAACTCTCCACTGAGCTGAGCTTTCCGCTTACAGTGGAGACTTGCTCTGTGGCGCTCGGATTTCTCGCTCTGGCTCTCGCTCTCCTTGGGCAGTGCTTGGCAGTGTGTGAGTGAGCGAGGGAGAGCCGGAGCCGAGCCCCAAATGATCGCAGCTGGAGAGCCAGAGAGACAGAGCGAGAGCGAGAGGGCCCCAGCCTGCGCGAGTGTGTGTGCGTGTGTGAGCGATGTTGTGAGGAAAAGGGTTCTTGAACTTAAAAGGGGTCAAAACATAAAATGAAACTCGAAATGCCTTGGCACATAGACAAACCGCGCTCTCCGCTCGTGTGTGTCCGTTTCTCGCTATGTGTGCGCGCCTGCCTAGGCTGCTGTGTGTGTGCGTGTGGCTGTGTGTTTGTGTGCGTATCTGTGTGAGTGCCTGTTGGTCGTTATGCTGCCGCGCTGCTCTGCCGCTGCGCTGCCCTCGCCATTTCCTCCGTTCGCCTTGTTTGTCTCTTTGTCTATTCCGTTTTCTATTTGATTTCTACCTGTTGTTGTTTTGGCTCTAAGCCTGCTCCCCTTTTACAGCAACAGCGCTCCAACAACAACCCCCGAGCCCCTTGGAGCCCGCTCTGCCCACGGCTAGTCTGCCCACAAGGCGACCTCCCTTGGCGGCACGCACTCGCCTCATGCGCACACTGAGCGAAAAGGTTAATTAGCTGAGGATCTGAGAATAATAGTTAAGGAATTAACTGAAAGCACCGCCGATCTCTAAATGCAAAAAAAAGTAATATTTTTTCCATTGTTTACTGTATTTTAACAACATTTTGGTGTTTTGTATTGGGTGAATGTTTAATTTCCCTAAAACAATGTTTATTATCCTCTTACATCTAATTGTTTAAAGCTCAAAGCGTTTCTAGAGGCTTTGAAATCCCTATTGTGCAACCCTTATTTTTTGTTTTAATAAAAAAAATAAGTTTCTCTATATAATCTGGGGTTTTTTTTAAAGATAATATTGGGGGTTTCGAGCCTTTTAAATCTAGCTAATATCAAATTATAATACAGCATATGAATAAATAATAGAGAATATTAATATTAATTATTAATTAATTATTAATTAAAAGATTAACAAAGACCTCTATATATAATTTTATAATATCCCGAAGAGGTCCTAAGATGATGAAAAGTAATCTTAAAACATAAATGGATTAAAAATGAAAATAATAAATGCCAACCCCTGTTCATTCCCATCTTGTTTTTAAATATCATTCAAATAGACCTTTCTTTAGATTAATTTTAAGAAGATATATGTAGGGGCTGAAAAAATGAATTAAAGTACCCAATTTCTCGCCGTGCAGGTGCGTTAGGCTTAGCTGGAATTTAGGTTCCTCCTGTCTCGGCCTGAAGCCTGAAACTTTTCGTGTTTACCACTTTTCTCGTAAACACACGGCGGCTTTTGGGCTCAAGTCACGGCTATTTTTAGACGGGATGCGTAGGATCGGATCGCCTCGGATCCGTGTTGACCGAAAAAGCGGATCGGGACTGGGCCGAGATGGCGGTGGAACGGGGTCATCGTTTCGGCCATCGAACAGGAGTCGCTGCTGCTCATCGCCGTGAACCATTTGTGTAAACAATATTATTTATGACGCTACCCTATTCGGAGCCCTGGCGGGACCCCTCCCGACCTTCCACAGCCCTCGATATGTTTTATACTTTTTCTTATTGCTATTTACAATACCATTCTCGGGGCTTCGGCTCCTTGGCCGTTCCTCTTTGCAGCGATTCCTTACCTCACCTTTTCACGCTCCGCTGCTCCGTTCCGTCTCTATCCTCTCCGGTGGTATCTCTGCGGTGCCGCGTATCTGTGTGTCTCCCGAGTGTGCCAGTGTGCGTGCGTTTCAATCTCGATTGTCAATCTAGAAAAGTTAGAAAGATGTTTGCCTTTGGCCTGGGACAGGAACGGGAATGGGAATACGAGTGCGAGAGCAGAGAAGCCGAAGAATGGAGAAGAATGGGAACGCGGCGATCGGTCAGCGACCTCTCCGGCGATTACACGTGTTGTAAATTAGTTTAGGACTCGGGACTCTCCGATTCTCCGCTTCTCCGATTCTCGGATTCTCCATTTTTGAGGAATATTAATGCCCTGTTTGCCAGGCGAGACCCCAAGGTCTGTCCAGCTCCGAAGAGCATGTGCCTCAGTCCCTGGAAATGAGCGATGGCTGGGGACTGGATTCCCTAAAGAGGGATTGCTCCCTTAACACGTCGATAATCCCAGGGAATATCTTTCCTAAGCAAACATTATATTTTATATTTATTAATTGCTGTACAGGGAAGAAACTCGGTGTTTCACACGTGGAGAAAGTCAAATAGAAATGGGTAACTGACAGTGGCCTTCGAGTGGAAGTGATAGCCAGGGTTAAGTCTTAATTATATGGGTGTCCAATAAGATAGTCGATAATGGGACTTAAATTGGTTAAAACGTGGAATTTAATTAATAATTTACTTAATGTTTTTACACATAACTAAGAAAGTACTCTGTGTACTCTCTTTTATAAACCAATAACCCTACAAGAGACCCTATAAATTACCTTTGGACAAGGCCAGCTCCACAAACAGCATTAAATAAGTTCGATCAAGGGCCTACAGGTATTCTTCCTCCTGTCATAATGGAACCCCTCGGCCTCGGCACACCAATGCTTCACCCATTAATTGATGTACAGGAAAATGACTTTTCACACAAGGAAACCCGCGGCACAAAAGGTGTATCTGTGGGATACAAACGGCCTGGAGATGACTGCAGGGATCGCAGCTTTGGGCGAGAAAAATCCCAACAAAAGATTTCCAAATTATCGAATTACACATTGAGCCTCTCCCCTCTCGCTGGGATCTGGGGATCCTCGCATCGGCTTGGGGGAGGCTCAATTGTGATCCCACGACGTCAAGCTGTGACCGTGGCAGTGCCACCTGATGATCCGCCGAGGTATCCAGTCCACGGGCAACAACAATTTCACACCTCGGCTCACCACCGTTAGAGGCCGCAGAAGGGCGTGGCAGCCGCAGCTATACACCGGCTTACCGCTGCCGAGGACCCCGGCGACAACCGGTTCCCCGAGCAGAGGGGCTCCTAGGCTTGCGACTGACTTGTGATTGCTAAATTAGCACTCTCCTGATTGTCTGGGGCCCCCGTCCAGTATTTCTAATTGCCGCTGCCGTCGGGGCTGTAAAACTGACAAAAAGTACAGAGAGACTGCCAAGAAATTCCTTTTTAATTAGCGTCCCCAGCGAACGTGGTCATCCCAGGCCCCCGTGATGGACTCTCCCAGCCCCAGCTCCCAGCCTCCACCACCAGCCTCCGGCTCCGATCACCTGCAACTGTCCCAAAAATAGTGTTGCGTCATAATCATCGTCTGGTGGGAACTTCCGCAGCACAATCACAATCAACGGCAACAGCAACGGCAAGGCGGCCGTCATCAACAGCTTCTAATGCCAAGCGATTACACCGGGGGAAAATATGTATTTTAGTCTTAACAAAGCATTAGATAACATTTTGAGTCAATCCTGGCCATGGTAACACAAGAAGCCGGGTCTTAAAGGTATCCTTCACCTCTTAATAAAGCTTATATAGGTATGCCTTTCCTTTTATTTACTAAATTTATCTTTTAGGGAAATAAATTAGGTAGAAACCACAACTATTATATAAAAGCCAAAATATTTGGTTTTTAAATCATTCAAAATGTAATTCTTAAGTGGTTTCCTAAGAAAACGCCTTTTATATTTATTTAAACTTAATTTATAATGAAATGCTACTATATTCTTCGTTAAAACAAAGAGAGAATTAAGTTTTGGAAAGGCTTTAAAGTTTACCTAGCTTCTTTACAGATCTTATAGATTTTGTTCCTTAATCCTTCACCACTTTCTGTTCCAGTGTAACTTGGCTAATGACGCGCTGGGCCAGCTGTGGGGAGCTAGCCCTTTTTGGGCCCTCAAATCCGGAAATGTCGCCATCTCTGAGTTCCCCTGGCCTTGGATCGGATGTGACAGAGCACTTTGGGCCTGCCGCGACCTCCGCCTCCTCCGACGGCGTCCGTGAGAACCAAGCCAGTTGCGTGTGCCGTGTCCGGTAGCCAGGACCCGTGAGATCCGTGAAATTAGCGTTGCCCTGGTGAGCTGCTTCCCACAGTCTCAGCCCGGTGTGTTGCATAATTTTCACGCTCCTTGGGCGCCGCAACCCCCGACCCACAGGACCTGGCACCTGTAGAGCTGTCCTGCCAGGTCCTGGCCCTGTCGAAGGCGGCCAACTTGTTGGTCAGCGGCCACTTTCACCCTCCCTCGAAAGTGCCCAAAAACAAGAAGTCCGTCGACGGCAATCACAGGGCTCTCGCTCAACTGGTTTCGAATAAATATTTCCCATGATCTGGGGCCTGAAGTGGAGGAGGAAGGGTTGGCGGCGGGGAAACACATTTAAAATGAAATTTTATTTTGATTTCTTCGCCTGCGGCCTCGCTGCTTAATGGCCCTTGACTCTCGCTCCTTCGGTTATCCTTTCGGCTGGAACTCTTTCACAGCGAATGAGTCTTTCGATCGAGGGGAGCCCGCACTCTTGGTCGTTACTCCATTCTCCCACGTTCCCTGGGACAGGACCAAATCCCTGCCTTATTTCGGGCTACATTTTGATACTTTGTGTACCTTGCAGTCGGGGGTTGATCCTGGCAGATCCTCTTCAAATAGACATAGACGTTGACACAAACACCTGGCCAACGCCGCTGGGAAGGGGATTACAGGCGAATAATGAGGCAACGACTGTACTGCCACAGGACCCGACTGGAGTCACGGAGGAGATCTGGTGGGGATCGTCGGAAAGTACAGGGAGAAACAAGTCACGCTGCATCCCCGCCTGGTGCCCCCTTTGAGCTCGAGGACTGAAAGCGAAGGACTGCATTCCGAGGACAAAGCCAGCTCTTTGTCCGCCTCCCCGATGTTTACTGAAGGCAAAGAAAACAGAGACAGAGAGGCCGAAAGAAGGCCCGAAGAGTGGGAAATGAGAGACAAGGGGATGGAGTCGGGATGGGCCTGGACTCGGGGATGGACTCGGGGATGGGGAGGCGAGCAAACAGCGTATCCTGTACCCTTGCACAGACGTTGACTTTCATTATCTGTTGCGCCACTTTGGGCCACTCAGCCCAGGGACGGCTGGGGAGCTTCGCCGAGGAAGGAGAAGGGGTTCCAGTGCACTGTGAGAATAAAGAGGGCTCTGTGTGTGAGTGAAGAAAGAAGGCAGGGTCGTCATCAGTAGCTCCTTAGCACCTGTAACCCATTTCAATAATAGTACCTTTGATAAATATGTAAGATAAAATGTTATTAGTCTTTCTTAAATGGAATTGAAGTCGGTATGATTTAGATGTATTCTAGCACTAACAGTTACCCTTAATTTGTTCAAAAAAATAATAAATTATTGTGTTCATAAGAATTATATAAATTATTATATATTTTCCGGTGGGTCTTAGCTTTTATTTCCTTTTTCTCTGTGCAATCTGCCCTGGCATGCATATGAAATCACAAGCACTTGGCGCGGCGGGAGGAGCAGGCAGCTGAGGAAGGGCGTATTAAGCAGGGAGTCCGATCCAGGGAGTACTCAGAGCAGGGAGCAGGGAACAGGGATCTTCTACCCAAGCGAGGACGTGCTGCCTGGGCACAATTGGTCCGCCACAGGGTGCAGTCACTGCGAGCTGTGGGATGTGGATGTGGATGTGGGATGTGGGATGGGATCGGATCGGAGGCCGCGACTGGGACTGCGACTGGGACTTCGAGGATCGCTGTCAGAGTCGTCGTCGGAGTCGGAGTCCCAGCGCTTCGGAGTCAGCCGTGTGTATCCAGCGAGGAAATGCCGCGAAGGGGGAATCTCGGGACTTGAAAGTTATTTATTCTCTGGCGTCTCCCTCCCCGCCGGCGAGTGGTGTTCTCTTTACGATCACTGCTGCTCCTCGCGTCCAGATGTGTGTGTGATCGTGTCAGAGGATACTTCAGCTCCAGCTCCACCCCTCGCTGCCCCTCTCGATTTGCATTCCAATGTGTGTGCGGTGTGGGCCCAACCCAGAAAGAAACTCAGCTCGCAGAGCGACCAAGACAGCAGCCATAAATGCGATCCCTTCTCGCTTCGCTTCGGGGGCTTAGAGGGTGCAATGATAAAGGAGAGATTCGGGGAGATTCGGGGGGATCCGGGGAGATCCGGGGAGATTCCGGGGGAGAGTTGGCAGGGAAGAGCGGTAATTGTAACGTGCGAATGGCGAGCTGGGGAAATATTTTCAATTTGCTAAATAATATGTCATCCGACGAGCGACGGCGATGATCAATCCTTCGGAACGGGAGTTGAATTTTTGATTGGCTTTCTTTCTTTATTTTAATTTGCATACAGTGCGTTTCAGTGAGCTAAGGCCTTAAGGAGGATAAGCAAATTGGAGGGAAATTAAAGATATAAAAAGGCAAGGTCTCTCTAAGGACTTAAAGGGCTTCAAAGACATTTACCTGTGAGATTGTGTGAAGGTCTTTCGATTTCCTTGAGCAAAATAGATTCCATTTACTTGGCGTGATTATATGATTTAATATTAACCATTTTTGCTAACTATCTATATATATATATATATATATATATATAACCCATTTAGCTCTTAGGCTCCCAAAATGTCTGCCTTTAGCGCTTTATCTTCAATTGAACTCAGCCTTAGATACATTTTCTTGTGTTTCCTTTTGGGGGTTGAGATACATCCCCCAACTCCTTGGCACTTATCCCTTATCGTCAGATCGCTCGCTGGAACATATTCCCTTGAAATATTTGACCAGCCGAGTCATTAACCCTTCGCCCAGTTTCCTGATACATGAAACATCATTCTCCGGCCGAATTTCTTGTGGGAAAGCCATAAAAACGTTTGTTTCCTCGCTTTTTGATTGCATTTTATTACGATCCGGCTCCTTGTGTTCCCCGAACGCCTGGAGAGAGCCAGAGATTCAGGAGCCGAGATACTCGACGACCTTCTTAATGGCTTTGACATGCATTTTGACCTGGATGTGCAGCAGATCTGGCCCGGCGACCACCGGAGCTGCTCTGGCCCAGGATCTGAGTTCGGGAGAGTGTTTCTGGGAACAGAAGACGCAGTCTCTCCTTCCGTCACTCCAAGTGCTCTCTGGCCATTTGAATGCCGCCTGTTTACGACTTCTGTCGCATTTCATTTCACTCCATTTGATCCGAGTTCATTTCGCAAGCCAAGACGGCCGGCGACGGACCCCAGACATGGCCATGGCAAGAAATCCTTTCCGAGAAACATAACGCGCCGCAGCCCCAGCGAACATGAAATCCATTTGTAAAACATGCTTTTGGCTTTCGCAATTCGAGGCCAACTCAAGCCAAGGGGCCACCAGTGCAGGTCCAACTCCAGTCCAAGTCCTCTCTGGTTCTCTGCCAGCATGCCTCGCATGGAGTGTGTCCACAGCGCTGGCCGCTGGCCTCTGCCAGCTGGAGTCAGCCAAGCAGCTAGAAGATCCATCCACCGCCCAGCAATCCAGCCATCCAGCCATCCAGCGATCCACCCATCCCAGGCCCAGCCATTCATCCATCTCCGCGTCTATATCTATGTCTATTCCCCACAGCTGGAAGTGGAGGAAGGCTCTCGTGCCTGCGCCGTCGGGTTGAATGAACCAAAAGAGAGCAACTGCTGGTGCACAGCGAGAAACTGGGTCTGTATTGTCTGTTGGTTTTGTAATATTTTCTTAAAGTAGAGTTAGAGTTAGCCTGCTAAACTACATTCTGTGGATTTCGGTCAGCATCAACAGGCTTGGGAGGTTTAGACAGTTCGTCTGTCCTTCTGTCCGTTTGTCCGTCTGTCCGTAAGTTAGTTTCTCAGTTTTAGAGCTATCTGAATGATACCTTATCCACAGTCTTTATTCTATAGCAGGTATTTTAATTGCCAGAATAGACCTGATGGGACGACTATATCATTTACCTGTCATAGGAAGGAGCAGAAAAATTAAAAAAAATAACTATAACCTTGTTTGATAGATATAGTAATATAATAATCATATATCTGCCATAGAAAGGACCGCATAATTAATAGGAAAATAGTGTTAAGTTTTATATCCTTATTTCTCAATTAGAGACCTAAAACACATAGGACATAGTAGCATGTCTCTCTGTGTAGAGTGTTGCTATTGTTGCAGTCTCTGATGGTGGCAACTAACTCTCTCCTGCGGCACTCGTGCGTTTCCTTCAGCAATTTGCAACTGCAACTGCAACTGCAACAGCGACTGCCAACTGCAGCAGCAGCAGATGCCTGACATCGCAGCGCCTAGGCCAAGAGCCAGACCAAGAGATCGCCTCTTGCCAATGTGGTTTGTGTGCGAGTTCCTTCTTGGTCGGGCGAATTACGTATACGGGCCAAGATTGTGGTCGCCACGGCTTCCTGCAGCTCCAAACTGAGAGATGGAGATGCTGAGTTGCTGAGTTGCCCGAAGAAACCGCAGCGGAGCGATCTGGCGGGCAGAGACAATTTCCTTGGCTGGCGGAAGGCCAGGCTGGGCATGAATAACCATTTAAGTGCTTTCCCAGGCGGCGGTCCTGAGAACTTGGCCTGGCTGGCTGCCTGCCGACAGGTGAAGCTTCCCACTTACCAAAAACAGAGGAAGGCCCAGGAAAAGCAGGCCGAGAGAACCCAGAGAATGCCAAGAGAAAGAGGAGAGATCGGAGACCCTTCATTAACCGAACCGTCACCTCCTCGGGAACGAGCTGGGCATTCAACTCTCGGCGGTGTGGAGTGGAGAATCCACCCATCCGGACCGACTTTTCACACAATATTTTCCTGCACTTTGCTCTGTTTTTCAGCTTTCCTGCGCCCAGGTTCCCCGCCCGCTGCTCCCCTTCGATCGCATCTGCGCATGCGCACAGTTTTCCCGTAACAAAGGCAGACCTACTTGGGCCCGGGGAAAGAGTGCAAGAAAAGCGCCTCTAAGAAAGCAAAAAGCGCTCAGTTCAAGCGCCTTTCTCCGAGGTCGAGAATGGACCAAGCTCCGGTCCCAGCCGCGGCTCCCGACCAGGGCCCGTACCCATCCCGTACCCCAGTCGCACCTTGCCCAGACCTACTCCACAAAAAGCGAGGCGCTTTTTATGCGCGTTTCGATGTGCAGCAGTCACATCCAACTTATTATTCACAGCACGGAGTCAGGCCATTCCACGGAGTGCACAAGCTGACAAATTCCTCCATTATGGGACGGGGCAGGGGACACATCATGCAGATCGCAGGGCCTCAGATGGACGGGAGTTAGGGATTTCGGCAGTCCTTCCTAAGCAACCCCAGCCAGATATATAACCAAGCCAGTTACAAGCAGAAAATCAAATAAAAAATAAAGGGGTAAGAGTTACATAGATAGTATAGATAGTTGTAGATATATTCCAGGAACCATCATTATCAATTACTCTCTTTAAATTAAGCAAGTTTCCATTGTATCTCATTAATGGGTTCTGTAGGCTTGTACTGTCTCCAGCGAAACGTCATCAATCTTCATTAAATAACAATAATGGATTTACATTAATTGAACACCCTTGAAGCTGGGTTACTCCTCTCCGATTTGGTATATTTCATATTAACACAACCTATCTTTATTGTTATTAATAATTGAAAAGAGCTGTAAGACCATCTTGGCAGTCTAAAAATTGTAAAATTGCAATGAATAGGACTATATCAGCCATATATATATATTATATGTTTATAGACAAATCATAAACATATTTAGTATGACTGATAAAGTATTGATTTTGAAATAATATAATGCAGTAGCAAGTGGTATATATTATCTTATTTAGCTTTCAGGCAGATCCCTTGTTCTATATCAATCATTATTCCGACATTCTGAAGCCATAACCTTTTTAAATGATTTTTAATCGATTTAAATTGGTGTACTTCCAACTCTAACAGCTGTATCCTTTCTCCACCTAAAATTACGATTATTTATCTCTTAATTTGCTACCTAAAAATTACTTAATTCAATCAATATCTGTGAACCAAAAGAAGTTATAATTCTTATTAAAAATACAATCCTTAATTTAGGACAACGCATTCCCTCGAGATAACCACACAAGAGCCACATGTAACTTGTCCAAGCCAAGGGCAATTCCTCCTCCATCCATCAGGCACTCCTTGCTCCAATTCCAAGGCACCTCGGGGCCCGGGACCCCAACTTTCGAAACTGTACAGCACCAAAGCCGAAAATAAACACAGCCAGAGATGCCAGGGAAGGGCAAGTCAGAGCCGAGGAACGGAACCCCCATCCGAGGCTCGAGGTTCGGGGTCCCAGATCCCCGATCCCAGATCCCAGATCCCAGATCCCAGATCGCTCGAAAAGTAACGTGCAACATGAAGCAATGGTGGCGAGGACGAAAGGATTGCCTGGCCTCGCCGCCAGATACAAACACAAGGGCTCTGTGTGGCACACAGTATCCCTTTTTTCGTGGGATCCGCGCCGACAGGCGACAGGCAACCGGCCAACAGGCCGGCGGCCAACAGGTAGAGGCGGCGCGACCGCAGCGGAGCAAACTGGTTTCACCAGATTCCAGCAGAGCCCAAGGAGCGGCTGAGGACTGTTGACTTTGGGCCCCGTGGAAGGAGGAGGACCGACGCGAGGCGACTCTCCAGTCTCTGTGAGTGGCATACAAAGCCACCAGCCACCAGCCACCACCAGCCCGAAACCAGTTTGATCCTCTGGCCGATGAGTTGGCGTAAAAGCAATTTTAATGTCCTGCTACCATACCCAAGTCCATAAAGTCATGAATAATCGCCAATCGGACGTACGTGCATGTAGGATGGAGGACACGAAGGTCCCCTGGTCCCGTTCCCCTTCTGGTGATTCCCGCTCCCCTCCTGGTGATTTGTTTGCTTCCCCCACTCCCTTTCTTGACTTTTTGTGCCTCGATCCTTGAGAGCCGCGCCGCTTTGTGGCGACTGTACTCTTTCTTGGGGTTCGGCAGCGTTCCTTCAGGGAGAGCGCGAGAGCTCTCTGTGATTGATTCGATTTGTGGCCTTGGAACAAAGGATCATTGGCTCTTTTCGGGAATGATGAATGCATACGCAACGAGAACCCAGCAAGGATAAAGGGGAAGTTGTTTACTTGTAGGAATATTCCATTAAAAAAAGGAACCAAGGCATGGATTCCCTTGACTGAAAGTATCCTATAATGCCAATAAGATATAGTTTGCAGCTTAACTTAAACAGATAACTAAAAACAGCAATAGTTGGCCGATATTTATACTGTTCTTATTAATCTTATTGGTTATATTCTTATTATTGTTATATATTATATATTATTTTACCATTCATTTTCTGGTCATTTCTATGGCATCTATAAGTTATAGGTGTCTGATGTGACTCTGCAATAAAAATAAGACTTATGTAGATATAGCTATAAAAATGGGAGTTTAATGTGCTAAGGAACAGACATGACTAGATCGACTCGGCTGTTGATGCTTCTTAAGAAATATCTCCTTACCGCGGTGCATATTTCTTAAAGCTATAAGTCCTTTGCTAAGATATAAATATTAATACAACCCGCTGTCATTATCTTATTCGATCATGGATACTTCCTCGATTTTATAATAAGGTGTATATAAACGCCTGATTCAATCTTGAATCACTTTCGTCCCCCTCCATCTTCAAGTTTCTACTCAACCAGATCCCAATCGATCCCCAAGCCCCCTCCCTGGGCCCGAGGCCAACTGTACGCGATGGAAATGCGGTAATGTCATGGGATCAGCGAAATTCTCTGGGCGATTCCTTGAAAATCCTTTCCAGATAAACACAAGTGCACTTCAGCCTCGAAACGCGATGACTGAGACGGAGTCGCAGAAGGAGGGCGGGGAAGTTACCCCAGCCGGAGATCAAATACACATTTGAGTAAACAAGCGGGCATTCCGACGAAAAAAGGGATACAATATACATATATGTGCCTGTACATCCCCCTGCAGCCTGACAGCGATTATGACGACGACGACGACGACGACGGCGGCGGCGGCGGTGTTTACATTTCCCCACTCAGCGAGCAGAAGCCGAGACCGAACCAATTCCAAGGCCCCCAGATCCCAGATCCCAGATCCGAGTCGCAGGAGGACAAGGAAGAGGGTAACCCTCGAGAACTCCTGCGCGGATCGGATCGGATCGCCTCCTGTGCGTCTCCTTGGGAGCAGGGAGCAGGGAGCCGCATTCCGCAGCCAGCAGCATCCAGCTGGGCGGGGATCGGAGGAGCGATCGCCAGAGATCAAGTGAAGGGTGCAGCGTGCAGCGTGCAGCGTGGAAAGTCCAAAGAAAAAGGATTGGGTTCCTCACTTGGAGGCGACGTCGGCAGAGGCCGAGCCGAGGCAGAGGACTAGGCGATGCGCTGCCCCAAGAGGTGACGTCAGTTCATTGAACTGCCGCTCTCAGCCCAGGCGACTCCTCTCGAGCACAAACACAAACAAAGGCAGCGGAGATGCCGGCTAGGCAAGGATAAACACTAGCTAAGAGAGGGGAGAGAGGAAACGAGAGAGAGGAAAGATTTAGATGGAGATTTGCTTGAATCATTTATTACCTAGAAGGGATATATGGAGAGCTTAGGGAATATGTTTCCTGTATTTCTATATTATTATTTATTTTATTGATAAATACTATAGTTTCAGTACAAATAATATTAAAATATTTAATTGCAGATTTGCTTGAACAATTCGTTACCTAGGGGGAGATACATGGAGCGTAGCTGTATAAATGGTTAGGGAATATGTTTCTCTATATTATAATTTATGAATAGAAACTGTAGATTCAGTAAATAATTTAAATTGAGATTTTCTTCAAGAATTCATTATTATGGAATTCAATATTATGGAAAGTAATAGAATAAATGATTAGGGAATTTGCTTCCTGTACTTCAATATAATTATTTATTAATACAAACAGTAGCTTCACTACAAATAAAATTAAAATGATTTTAGAGCCGCATAATATAT
This sequence comes from Drosophila pectinifera, assembly GCA_008042775.1. Taxonomy (NCBI): domain Eukaryota; kingdom Metazoa; phylum Arthropoda; class Insecta; order Diptera; family Drosophilidae; genus Drosophila; species Drosophila pectinifera. The sequence continues at coordinate 171,785 of VNKC01003946.1, read as the reverse complement.
GATAATTTAAAGGTTTAGGATCCCTCCTTCTCTCCACGAATGATTAAAGAAGATTTTAAAATATATCAGATATTCCAAATCTAGCGGGAAAAAGTCTAAGCTAGCAGATCTTGGGGCCTCTGGGATAGGACAACGACTGCTCTGCGCGGATCTCTGTGTGTGTGTGTGCGCCAAGGAGTTTTTCCTGCTTTTCTTGTCGCATCCTACAGCCCACAGGCGCAGGCAGGCAGTGAAACAGGGACTGGCACCCGGGACCCGGGACCCGGGACACGGGACTGGGGATCGGTTTTATTAGTACAGCTATTTGGGCGGCGGCGGCAAAGGCACAGGCAGAAGCTGAGGCAGGAAGGAAGCCGCCGCGGCGTCGTCGATGATGATGCGCCTTATAATCCTCCGCGGCGAGGCTGGCATTTTCCAAGTAAAAATAGAAAATAGATAAAAATGCAATTTGTAGGAGAGAGAGAGAGTGTGTGTGTGTGTGTGTGTGTATCTGTCGGCAGTTTGTGGATAGACAAAGGAACAGGAATTCGCTCCTAAGAGCATTCCGAGGAGCCCCCGGCACCTCCTTACCTGATTTTTGCATAAAAATAGAAGAGGGAAAGATCGAGTTCTATTTTGGTTCTATTATTTCTGGGCAAGATTCCGCGATTGGCACTATAATGGGAAATTAATTCCCTCCCTTCTGCAGTCTATTTATTCGAGGCAAAAGTTAAGTGATTGTCGGGGTGACACTTTATTGATTTATTGCCGCCCGCCGCCCATGAGGGAACTCTCCATCCGCCAGATTGTCCTGGCACAAGGAGCTGAAGCCAGCCATGCTGGTAGTAGGCAGTAGGTAGTAAGTGGGCCTAATGAAGAGTGACACAACCATGCAGGAGCACAGAAATAGCCGGCGAAGCTACCCCCAAAGCGATCAGGGAAGCAACCCCGCGAAAGGACCCACATAAAGCCTTAAGTGCCTCGAAAATAGAACGCCTGCATTCGACCAGAAGGAGCTGCTACCGATCGCACACTCGACCCACCCCCGCGCACCAGGGGTTAACTCATGGAGGACACTGGGAGAAAATTACTACATTACTATAAATTAAATAAATAATTTTTACAATTTTTGGTTACTTTAATATTCCAAATATTTATATTCGAACTTAATCTTTGGTTTTCTATATTTATGAAAGTTAGATAAAATAAATATGAAGAATTTAAAAGTAAAATAAAGTACACAACGGGCGCCTTCAGCATAGACGCCCTTTGCACTCGAATTCCCAACGGGTTCTGGATGGAAAATGCTGTTAATCACGATTTTGGCAAGGTCAGAAGCAGCTGTAGAAGAAATTAAGAGACCAAAATAGATTTGCAACTTGATTTTAATTTCGTAACCTTTGAAAATACTTGTAGTTCCCTTCCAAAGTATCCCTCTAATTTTTCCAAGTGCCTTTCTTATATTTTCAACCCCTGCCGAACTCTGTTTATGTTTGCTAACCGCCCAACAGATTTTTATCGCAGCAGCGCACAAATTACTCAACACCAAACACCAAGAGTCCGGGAGACAGGACTGAGATTCCTTCAGGATCGTATTCCCGAGAAAGTAAGGGGCCCTGGGCGTGGGCGTGTCCTGCCTGCTATTCCTGGAACACACGCGTATCGCAGCACGCACATCTCGAGGATCAGCACTCGGCCCACGTGAGCGGCGAGTGTCCTTGCCGGCAGCTTCATTAATTCCTGCGCAGCCTCATTGTCCTCTCGCAGCAATTCATTGACTTCCAGGCCTCCTGCCTTCTCCTTCCAGGCCCTTTCCTATCTCTGGGTTGCCCTTCCCATCTTCATTCCTTTGTTTGCCCGTTTTCTTTGTTGCCTTCGAGTTTTCCTTCAGGTTTCACGGGACCCGGGATCACTGAACTCCGCCCGGAGGATCCGCTCAACCCGCTGGCTGACTGACTGTCTATAATTAGATGAGCCAAGCGAAGGAGGATCAGAGGGCATTGGACAACCTTTTACGAAATAGATAAATCATTTAAAGAGAATTTGTTACATATTTTGAAATGTGAGTAACTAGGGATTAGAAGTGCTTATAGATTACGAGGAATTTTAAATTCTTCGGTTTGCTTATTAAATGGCAATACAATTCGTTTATAGACTTTAAAGGATGTTTACCTTTAAATAAAACTGACTCTGAAAGTAAATACTTGATCTTACTCGCAGCTCTTACTTCCTTTTGCAATATTTGGGATCATATTCAGTTAAATATTAGTAAGTAATCTTAAAATTAAAATGATTTTTAAATGTTTTCATGTAAAAACCTCTTATATATATTAACATTTACCACATAATTTAAGTATAATAAATTTCTCCCTCTCAAGGACTTGCATTAGGGCCTTCCCCGATCCCATTCCGTTCCCAAGCTTATCGATCCTGCCCTCATCTCGGAGTCCCGCCACCGATCCTGCATAATTTCCGGAAGCCGACCGACGACGGACGCGTGTTGCCCAGAGATTCGGTGGAGGAACTGCGTCAATTGAAGTCGCTCAATTAAGGCAATCAATTCGGACTCTGGGGGGGGATCCTTTACCCGCAGAACTCTCGAAATTCAGAAGGTTTGGACGAGTTTTTAATTGAACGTAATTGCGGCGGGAGAGGGGGTTGATCCTGCCCGGGAGTCGCATTTGCTTAAAGAGTTTTCCCTGCGCCGGCCGGCTGCCGCTTTCCCATGGCAACGGCAACGGCAACGGCAACGGCAGCGACTGGGACCACGAAGAAATCGAGCGTTGAACCCTTTCTTCCAGTGGTCCCACGAGTAGAAAGAGACATCGGGATAATGGCAGAGAGAGAGGGCAGTAATAAGGAAGAGCGGGAGAGAGCGGATAATGAGGAAAACCGGAGGGGGGCAGTGGGGCTCGGGATGCACTGCTGCTGGCACTCGGGCTCCACATGCACCCATTTCCATTCCGATTCCCATTCACATGCACTTTTTGCGGCCCGCTCTCCCCTGCCGCTCCCCTCCTCGCCCAGCCGCTTCCCCATTTTCCCATTTTCCTGCATTTCCCCGGGAGTTTCCCTCCTCCGCTCCACCGTTCCGTTCCGTTCCGTTCCGAGCGACTGCTAATGGATTCTACGCGGCGCTCTTTGCCTCCTCCTTGCTTTATCACTTGTCCACTTCACCATCGGTCCTCGCCAGCCCCAGCTGCACTGGGAGAAATTTGCGGCTACTTCTGAGTTCCTTACTTTCATCAAAACCAAAGGAACTTCCATAATTCGTGTTAATTAATTCAGGAATATGACTTGCTGGCTTAAGGAAGTGCCTTTCATATTTATTACACTTCGTTCAGCTAACTCGGAGTATTTTTTCCAGTGCACTCAACTCCTGGCATTGACTCCCATTCCGTGGCGAGGCGAATGCACTTTGCCAGCGCCAAAGGTTTGTTTTTCTTCTGCATTTTCCTGCTGCCGCTGCCGCTGCTGCTCTTTTGCCCCTTGGCCTATCGCACGCTGTTTTTCCTCCCATGTTTCCCTGCGGCCGAGGAAAACTCCGTCCGCTTTCCATGCCGCCTCGGCTTGCCCCGCTGGCATTTCCTTGTATTATTTACTCGTGATAAGCCCCTGCGGGTCTTCCGCCCCTCAGACGTCCGGGAGGATTTTAAAGTCATCGCCGGACAATGTCCCAGACCCGAGCCTCCCCAGCCCGAGTGATAAGAGGCCGTCGCCGGCCACAGGCCCTGGTCAACGCCCCCAGAGCGGACTGATAATGGAGCCAGTCGCCGGCGCAGCGTTCCTTTTGAGGACCTTCGTCGCCACACCCTCCGCCGGTTATCGATTCAAATATTTAACGACTCCGGCCATATTTATTTATTTCTTTATGATTCCCGCGTATCGGCGATATCCGGAGCTGTGCCAGGATGCATTAATAGAGCAAGCAGTGCACTGCGGGAAACGGGGCTGTATTCATTTTTGGGTTTAAATGTTTAGTGTACTATGAGCTGTAAATAACAACAAAAGTCCTGGGCTGTGGACTACCTTCCCAGACATTCTGAATCTCTTAACTTAATTCATTTAAATTGAAATTTAAAGAACCGCCAAGAGGTGCCATCTCTAGGCCGCGAACCTTGTAGGGCTTCCCTTGGCGGGTGGAAAGAATGGCACCGCCAGTTTGGCAAGACTTTCCCGTCCAACCAGTCCCCATTTCTGCGCAGGATGGCCTCTGGAATCCAGGAGTTCTTCAGAAACAAAACTGTGTTCCTGACCGGAGGCACAGGATTTCTGGGCAGAGGTATTCGGGGTAAAGACACCGCCATCACCTCGATTTCATGGTCCCTTCTTCAAGTGACCACCGAAAAGCTCCTGCGGACCACGAAGGTGGCAAGGATATACGCACTGGCCAGACCCAGGCGGGGTCTCTCCCTGGCAGAACGCATCTTGGCCTGGCAGCAGGACCCGGTGAGTCAGCTCCAGGGACTCGAAGCCAAGTTAAGTTAACTGTCCCCCGAAACTACTAAGGTCTTCGCGGAGCTGCTCAGGGAACAGCCGGAGGCCTTACAGCGGGTGAGTCCCATCGCCGGGGACTGCCTGGAGCCGGAGCTGGGCATCAGCGAGTCGGACCGCAGGCTGCTGGTCTCCGAGGTGCACGTGGTCCTCCATGGAGCCGCCATCGTCCGCTCTGACCCAGCCCTGCACTTGGCGCTGGCCACCAATGTGCGTGCCACGCGGCAGGCGCTGGAGCTGGCCAAGCGGATGACCCGCCTGGAGTCCTTTGTCCACGTGTCCAGCGCCTACTCCCACCACATGGCGGCCCCCATCGAGGAGAGGTTCTACCCCGAACACTTGACCTGCAGCTCGGATAGGGTTCTGGCTCTGAGGGAGCTGCTGGGCGACGAGCTGCTGGACCAGCTCACCCCTGTCCTGGTGGGATCCTTTCCCAACACCTGCCTCTACACCAAGGCCCTGGCCGAAGACGTGGTCCTGCGGGAGGCGGCTGACCTGCCGCTGTGCATCCTCCGACCTGCGCTCAGTAAGTGTGATTAAGAGGCTTTAGGATACCCGAAGATATTCCTCTCTATTCCTAGTAATGCCCACCTACAAGGAGCCCCTGGTGGGGTGGGCGGGCCACCTCTGCGGGCCCCTGGGCCTCCTGGTCCCCGTAATGGGCGGCGTGATGCGAGTAACCCACGCGGACCGCCGGGCGCAGATCGCCGTGGTGCCAGCGGACTTTGCCGCCAACATGGTCCTGGCCTGCGCCTGGCAAACGGCGAGGGGCTCCAGGGAACGAGGGAAGCCCCCCACCATCTACACCCTGGCTCCCAGCGAGGACAACCCTCTGAGCTTCGGCACCTTGATTGACTCTTGTCTGGCCCATCGCGACCGGATTCCCCCCACCAAGATGCTGTGGTATCCCTACCTGCTGTGCCTCTCCTCGGGCCTCCTCTTCCAGCTGGCCGCCCTTTTCCTGCACATCCTGCCGGGCTTCCTCCTGGACACTCTGCTGCGCCTGCAGTGGCGGGAGTCGGTCTTGATGGATCTGTACCAAAGGATCCACAAGAACATCGCCGACCTGGCTCCCTTCACCACCAGCAGCTGGACCTTCCGGCTGGACAACACTCAGAGCCTAATAGCTGCCATGTCCCACCGGGATCGCCGCCTGTTCGACTTTGACTTGGCTCGGTTGGACTGGCAGGACTACTTCCGCTGCGTCATGGAGGGCATGCGGCTCCACATAGCCAAGGACCTGCCCACAGCTGAGTCCCACGCCAAGGGCCTGAAACTCAAAAATCGGTGGGTACTCTTAGGTGAGTTCTCTCTAAGGACTATTAAGAGCTCTCTCTTCGCAGCCTGATGGTCCAGCACTACGCCTGCTGCACTGTCCTGGTCTCCGGAGTGGGATACTGCTGGTGGCGACTGGCCAGGATGCTTCTTGAGAGTATGGCCGAAACCTGACAACCAGGCAAATACATACAAACTCCACAGGGAGGGAGTAGTAGGAACATTTATTGAAACTAAATAAATACTTTGCCTTGAATGGTTAGTACCTCCAGGCAAGCCTCTATTCCCTCACATATCTCTCCGCGACATATGCTTTTCCGAGTGCAGATAAGGACTCGGGAAAACCAGAAAAAACTCCTGCTCGGGGACCTGGCGGCGATAAGCCCTGGGGCCCCAGGACGCTTATCAGGTATCGATCCGTTTTATCGATGTGCCAGCGGCGACTTATCGGCAACAGGACTCATTGCCAGCGTGGGACCGCTCCCTCTCCCTGGCTGGCGATACCGCGGGCCCTCTCCCTCCTCGACCCGTCACTTGTCCCTCTTTATCATGGCCCTATCACCGGACCGCAGCCCGCGTGCGGCTTTACCTTGGCCAAGTGTTACCTTGCCCAGAACGTGAGCGCTGGCTAACTGCTCCAATTATTCGCGAAATTCGCTTCGCTATATATATCTGCTGCTCTTGCAACATTCGAGGCATTTCTTGCTAACTCAGTGAATGTGAACCGGCCCCCAGGTGGAGTGCCCCCAAGCCCGCGCCGGCCCCGGGGCCTCCGGGCGGATGTGGGCTGCTCAAGAACCCCCCGGCTAAGTGGGTCATCGTCGCAGAAACGCACAGCGCACAGCGGAGGCACTCAGAGCGGAAAACGAGAACTGAGGCAGCAAAAAGTGTCAACGGAAAGCATGGCCAATACAATGGCCACAAACCCCTCCTCCCATTGGAGAGTATCTTAAGAGACTTTTATACCCTTGGAAAGTTATTATACATATATATTTACCTTCTTGATCAGTCGAGTGGAGTCCATGTAGCCGTGTCCGTTTGTCCGTTTCTTCACAAACTACTTTTCCAGCTTGAGAGTTCTCGAGATAAGAGTCGTAAGAGACATCCCAATAACCATAGGAACCCTAGGAAAATGAGTAGCTTGATCAGCATTGACAGACGAGTCGATCTAGCCTTGTCCGTTTGTCCGTCGCTTGTCCGTTTGTCCGTCGCTTGTCCGTTCATCCATTTCTAAACAAACTGATCCCTTAGCTTGAGCATTATCTAGATAAGACTCTTAAAATACTTCCTTGTAACCATAGGAACCCTAGGAAAATGAGTAGCTTGATCAGCATTGACAGACGAGTCGATCTAGCCTTGTCCGTTTGTCCGTCGCTTGTCCGTTCATCCATTTCTAAACAAACTGTTCCCTTAGCTTGAGCATTATCTAGATAAGACTCTTAAAATACTTCCTTGTAACCATAGGAAGCCAAGGGAAATTAGTAGCACGAAAATAACTTCGTTGCCTTGTATCCTTTGTAAAAATGTTTAGACAGACTCAGTGCCTCCTTCGAGCTCCTTCAAATCTCTATCCTGCCGTCAAGAGCTTCCATAGTTCACACCAAATACAATCGTACTCCTAGACCTACAAGTAATTTAATACTTCACTTTACAGTTCACAACAGAAGCGATTTACTAGCAGATAGATCGGGAACAGGAATACCAGGCCGAAGGCCGACTGGTGACCTTCTCCGGCGGTTGTGGGTTCACCGGGAATGTGAGCGCAGCCTCCGTCGCCCTCCACGATTCCCGACCCGAAGTCGCCTTCGCCAACCGGTATCTCATCTACGACATTGCCTTCCCCATCGTCATTGTCCCGGCTACGGCTCTCCACCATTAATTCCTGAAAAGACGGACCTTTGCGCCTGGAGCCTAGCGTATCGGGGGCCGCAGTCAAGGATTCTTGGAGGAGAGTCGCACCAGGAACTGCCAGGACAACACCGAATGCCATTACCTGAACAGGAGGCAATTATCCAATGGAGCGCATCACAGAGCGAACTTACGATGGACAGGGAACACAGGATGCGGAGTACTTCAAGCTTTATCCCCGCCATGGTCCATTGGAATCACAAATTTGGAGCTAGAAATGTTGGTTTTTCTATCGAAATGCCAGCCGAAAATGTTGACAAATAAATAAAGTGTAGTATATAGTAGTATATTTCAGGTAGAATTACTTAAAAATTGGTAGAAGAAGATATAGGGAATGCATATCTCATTATCCCAATTCCACTTGAACATCTATTATAGATAGAATTATTATAAACGTGATTTTAATGCCTTAGAAAATAATTATACCCCCACTTTTATTCGTGGATGTGTTAAAATAACAAAGGTTTGTCGACTTTCCTATATAAAAATAAATAGTGCAGTAAACGGACGATCGGACATGACTAGATCGGCTCGGCTGTTGATAAGATTTGGTTTTAGGAGGATTTTTTGGAGAATCTCTTCTTAGATGTCTTGGAATAAAATCCGTAATCTTAAATTTGAAAAGGACTGACGGGCTGACGGACATAACTAGATAGCCTCGACTGTTGATGAGGGTTTTAGGAGGATTTTTCAAAAGTTCTCCACTGATTTAAGGAACTCTCCTTCGATGTGAATATTGGATATCTTGCCTAAAAAAAGAATCAGGTTTTTGTAATTTTATTAATTAGTTCCATAACTTGCCACCTTTAGACTTAACAACAAATATGCTTTCCGTGGCGTTCAATGGATTTCAATGGCGTCGTCGTTCTTGGCTCCTGGCTCCTCGCGGCTGTAGAACTTGCGATAGCCGATCTGGTGCAGCGGGTACTGCGGGATCATGTACTCCATGCGCTGGTTGCGCTTCAGGGCGCACTCCTGGTAGGCTTGGAAGTCCTCGAACTGCATGGTGTGGCACTCCTCGGAGCGGGCGCGCTGGGCGAGCTCAAAGCGCAGGTCCATCCAGATGGGGCGGCGGTGGAAGGACACGTTGTGGACCAGCCGCTGGAGCCACCAGACGACGTTCGGGTAGTTGTAGATCGTGGAGCGGCCCATGCACACCGTGCTGATGTCGGCGACGACGGTGGGGTCGTACTTGTGCATACCCTGGTCGTCCACGCGGAAGCGGACCGGCTCCCCCGCCCCGTGGCCCTTGGCGAAGCGCGTGTCCATGAACGGGTGACCGAAGGTGGCGCGCCAGGAGTCGTACACCCAGTTGCCCTTCCTCGAGTCCCGGGTCATGTGCGGCACCCTGAGCGTGATCTCCTTGGGATAGGTGCCGCCGTGGTTGTCCTTCGTGGGACTCGGGCCAGCCTCATCCCCGCCTGAACACAACCTGTTAGTCTTAGTCTTACATTGCTCTTCTCAGTTAGTTACCAGCTTCCTTGGCTTCTGCTTCTGTCCCCGCCTCCTCCTGGGGCCAGAGCTTGATATACTTTCTCCGGCCGCCCAGTGGCCGCTTGAAGGACATTCGACTTGGAGGCAGCGTGGCCTCCGCCTCCATCTTGGTGGCCGGTTTCTGATGGCCAAAGAGTCGGAGTCCCACGCCCGGCCTGGTATACTTCACCCCCATTTTCCTGGCCATCTCATAGAGCTGCGCCTCCAAGGGCCCCGCCGTGGGCTGGACTTTGGTCTCCTTGGACTCCGAGGCCGTGGAATTTCTCATTCTCAGGTGCCGGAGTGGCGGAACGGCAAACAACCTGCTCTTCTTAACGGGCAGGGACTGGGCTTGGAAGCCTGATTTAGCGGAGGACTAGGAAGGACTAAGGCAGACGCAGCTCACATGGATCAAGCAGCAAAGGCCCAGGATAACCAGCAAATTTATCTTCAACATTCCGCGACTTTGGCTAAAAACTTGTAATTTAATCAAAGCCTTAGTAAAACTAGGCAGAACTATGGACTATTTCAGAGAAAGCAAACTCAAAGCGTGCTCTAATATATGTTTTCAAGCTTCCTTCTGTACAAACATAATTATCAGAGGTTAAAGCTGGATTCCTTGGAGATTCCAGAGTCAAAGGTTTCCTTTAACCTTGAACAATTAACGTTTATTAAACCTTTGGCCCCAAATATACATTTGTTACAATACCTTATTGATATTTAATATTTTTAGGCCCCCATTTATCGCAGCTGGTGCTTGGGGTACTCGGGCAGCAGGTACTCCATGCGCTGGTTGCGCTGCAGGGCACAGATCTGGTAGGTCAGGAAGTCGGTGAGGTTGCGGTTGTGGCACTCCTCGGACCTGGCCATGCGGTACAGTTCGCGGCGCAGATCCATGAGGATGGGGTGGTGCTCGTGCGGCTTGCTGTACTGCTTGGCCCTCAGGAACTCGAGGATCTGCGGCCTGTTGTAGACCGTGGAGCGGCCCTGGCAGACGGTGCTGATGGACAGGTCGTCCGGATAGTACTTCTGGCCGGGATCGGACTCCACATGGATGCGCGGCATCCGGCTCTGGTGGTTCACGTGGAAGCGGGTGTCCTGCCACACCTTGCCGAAGGTGGCGCCCCAGGGATTGTAGAGCCACCGCCCGAAGGAGTCTGTCTTGTAGCTGGGTATGGATATGGTTAGCTCCGGGGGCGGGTCTGTGTCTTGAGTCTCTGTGGATCGAAGGGATCGAAGTTATATAGTTAGGTTGGTTATATGTCGCAGACACTCGCTTTCCTCTTCTGCCCGGAACTTGGGGGCCTTCTTGGCAGCTGGCAGCCGGTTCTTCGGCTTCTTTGGCCGCCTCGTCCTGGACCTTCTGGCTGCCAGGAGTGCTTCCTCGGGGTATCCTGCATTTACGGGAAACAGGCGGAGGCCGGGCGCCAGTCCGCCCATGGATCGCACTTGGCGCCCTCCTCTATCAGCCACGACAGGCAGAGCCTCAATATCAGTCCCGGAATCCTTGGACTCCCTGGAGGTAAGGGAGAGCTCGGTGTTCCCAAGCGATGGCAAAGCATCCTCTGGCTGATTCTCAGCCAATCTGACCCCGGAGTCCTGTTCAGTATTAACTGATCCCTCAGTTATTGGTATTGGTACTGCCTCCAGTACCTCCAGTCTCGGAACCTAAGAGGGGTTTAGGGCCAGTTATCTGCTGGATACATTTGTCTGCGCCCCAGACTCACGGTAATCAGGCAACAGAGAACAAGATTTAGTGCCAAACATTTGGAAAACATGATATTTGCAAACAATTTAGAATTACTCGCAATTTACTCCTTTTTTTAGTTTATTTTTGGAAATTACCTTACCGAAATTTAGGCAATGATTGAAGCGACAGGGCTAGGGTATGAGCTAGGGATCTCCCTTCGGAGAGTCTCTATTAATACTTTTCAGCTTTAATTAATAAATACTGTTATAGAATTATTTTGTTATTTCTATATCTATTATCTATTAAACTAAACATAGGTGGAAGAGGGAGGTGGCAATTTTCCACCCAGTTTTCCCCGGCAATTTTGTATTTGCGCTGAGAAGAAAGATAAAATGCTTGGACCGAGTGCTGCCGAAAGTAACTGGAACTGGGTAACAACCGGCCAGCACACACTCGCACAGCCACTTGGCCAACACAGAGCCACTTGGCTGAAATGAGCGGCTCAAGGTCATCACGCCACACAAAAAGAAACAAAGCGCAGACGGAGATGGAGACGCAGATGGAGACGCAGATGGAGACGGAGAAAAATGCTGCAGAAATCTCTTGACGTCTAACTGCAGCCAAAGTCGCACTTGCAGCCAGTCGTCGTCGCCGTCGCCGTCCCCGTCCCCGTCCCCGTCGCCACCTCTCGGTGGCCTCGAATCCGCTGCAGCTAAAGTCCAACAGCAATGGCTAAGACCCCGCAGCAACATCGGCTCCCAGCGGGGCTGCAGCAGCAGCAGCAGCAACAAAAGCGGGCTTACGAAATCACGAGCTGCGAGTATTTGAATTGAATGAGCCACGAAGATCGTGGGTCTTTTCAGGGGGAGGATGGGAAGCCTGGTACACTGCGGGGAAAAGTGGCAGAGATGTGGGTGAAAAGGGAGGAGGATTGATTACCTAGGGGCCCGGGCAAGGCCAGTGAGCCAGTACCCAATAGACATCTTGAAAACTACTCAGAAAAGGGTTCTTTGTGGGCTTAGTTCTAGTCTTTTCTCTCTCTGCACTACATGGAGTTATAGCTCTCAGGCACATATATATATATACATATAAAGTCGAACACTTCTAAGCTGAGACAGGCACACATGGACAGCGAGAGCTCGGCGCTGGAAATATTCACACAGTGTTTCAATTGCACTTCACCAGGGAACGAGCCCCTGTGTATCTGCGAGATACATCTCTGCGATCATTACAAGATTGTAAGTCTTCCCACCTCCCCGCCCTCTGCGCCGGCTCTGTCCGTCGACAAGTCCTACGTACAAATCAATGGAATGCCAGCCCGAACGCCGATCAAATAAACCGCAAGCTGCCCATGCCCAAAGCCAGCAGCTCCCCAGATCATCAGGCCTCATCAGCGGCCTCAGCATCCACATCATCGGCAGCGGCAGCGACTGAATGGCAGCAACAACCAGGAGGCACTCCACCAGTCCAACCTAGGAATACCCTTAAAACACTGGCTAGGCACTCCAGCTTGTCTTATACTAACTAATAATTGAGCCCTCAAATGCTCAACTTCATTTCGATTTTATGAAACATTTTAAAATATTCAAACAGCTCTTCCCAAGCTAAAGAAATATTTCATAATTATTATTATATTATTAAATACTTTAAAATATTTAAGTAGTTCTTCTCAGACTAAAGAAATGTTTTATAATCAAGTTAACATACTTGCTGTATCAAAAGTCATATAAATTCCTAGAGCTTATAAAACAATTATAAATAATTATAATAAAATAAGCCTGCTCTCGGCTTGAGCCTTCAAATGATCAACATCATTTCGATTTTATTAAATATTTTATAATAATCAAACAGCTCTTCTCAGACTACAAAATGGTTTTATAATTATAATTATATTATTAAATACTTTAAAATATATTTAAATAGCATTTTTCAGACTAAAGAAATATTTCATAATTAATATTATATTATTAAATACTTTTAAATATTTAAATAGCTTTTCTCAGACTACCATAAAGTATTACCAAAATAGTTATTGAACCATTTATTATATGCAGTAAATACGAGAATTTTATCATTATATATTATAATAAATTATACAATATTCAGTGCTTAGGTTAGAGTAAAAATCCATTGATAATATTTTGCATTAATTATATTTTTTATTTGTGTGAATACAAAGTATCTTAATGCTTTTATGTGTGTAGTTCTTAAGAAACAGTTCCTATTTTAGCTGAAAATTAAATAAATTGTTATAAATTAATAGGTTCCCCATACTTAAGATTACCATAAATTATTACCAAAATAGTTCTTTACCCATTTATTATTTGCAGTAAGAATTTTATAATTATAAATCCTCCACAATTTAATAAATTAGAAATATGAGATTAGGATTACCATAAATGTGGGCCAAATAGCTCTTGAAACATTTATTACGTGCAGTGAATAGTATATCTTTATCATTGGGAGTCCCCTACAATTTTATAAAATAGAAATTTAAAAACAATACCACCCACATAATAAATTATACGATTTCCGGGACTTTGGTTAGATTTTTAATAAATGTATTTTAATCTACCACGGAATAGAGTTACATTCCATGCTCTCCCAAAAACCTCTCTATGGCTTTCAATCAACTAAGAACACCCTTCTTGGCGAGAGGGTATGACTACTTTGTCGCCTTGTGGGCGGCTTCAAAGTTGCCGTTCACTTGCAATTGCGACCCGATCCGATCCAATCCGATCCGCTGGTGGGCGGCGTGGAGCGGCTCCTCTTGGGCCGCCTCGGCGGATGGATGTGGATACTAGAGCTGGGGAGCTGGCGAGCTGGTGGCGTGCCTCGGTGGCATTTGGTGTCACTCGAAGTTAATTGCTGGGAACGAGTGACAGAGGCCGCCGTACCTCGCATTCGGCGCTGGCCCGGATTTGTGTCAACTCTTAAGGTTAACCTCGTAATTATGATTGCTGCCGCCGGTGGCTCGGCGGAGTCTTCGGTTCTGCGCAGCCCCACAGTTCTCGGCGGTTCGTTCCCTCGACGCCAGAGATTCAAGTGGATGGCATCGGCGTGGAGGTGAATCTAACAGATCTTTAATGGGAACTTGAGCTCGGCCCGAGTGTAGTTTCTCCCATTAGCAAATGTGCAGATTTGGCGCATTAACAACTACAAGTTGGAGCAGTTGAATCATCTATATAAGAGCTCCCCGATGTTTGTACATCGTTGGTGATTTAGAATTAAAAACTAGCAGCTACTGATCCTTAATTATGAACCATACTTATATAGATATCAGACTTGTATTTATTCTATTTTAAAATGGAATTTAGGATCGACTTCGACCGTTGGACTTCCCTGCTCATAATTAACATTAAAAATAGAAAAAAATTAGAAAAATAGAAATCACATGGAGAGGGAGCCGGAAAAAGTGAAGACACTGCTGTGTGGGGAAACCTTCTGCTCCATGCCTTCAATTTATATTTCTTCAGGTTTATTTCTTTCCAGCTTTAGTACCCTTTTTCGAGTCAGCTTTTCTTTGCGGTCCCCGGCCCGCTGGCGTTCCTCGTTCCTCGCTTGACGGCTCCGGAGTGTGAGAAAATACATCAAGGCAGCTTCAGCAGCACCGAGAAAAATGGGGAAAGTAACTTGATAAATCTGAATGAGGAATTCTATCCATCCAGTTCTCGAAATGCCATACACAGATGTATAGTTTTTTACTAGTTTATCTATCAGTTTGTCTTAGAAGAGCTCTGTAAATGTCCAGGCTCTAGAGCCCAGTGTGGTGTTATAATTATTAGATAAAGAACTCAAACTACTAGATACCCGAGGTTTCTCTCAGTTGACTTGGAAGAGATAACTGCAGCGCTCGGTAAGTGGTTCCGTCTGGGCCCGGATCCCGTTAGAGCTGGGAAAAGGGCAACGCCGACTCCGAATGAAATCTGAATTTCACAGATACATTTGTAGCAGCGGCAGAGAGTGAGGAGGATCCCAAGGAAAAGCTGGAAATGCGAGTAACGGACTTCGAGGCAAGCAACAACTGAGGGCTCAGCTTTCGTTTCGATTATGAAATCAAAACCGAAGAGTGGGCTGGGAAAAGCCGGGGAAGCGAAGATTTCCTTCATTGCTTTTTGGACCTTTTCCCCCGGAAAGACCGAAGACCGAAGACCGAAGACCGAAGACCGAAGACCCAAGAAATCAGGTCAAGCGGGCTTAGGAGCACACTTGATGCCGGGAGAATCCCGGGCCTGCCGCGTCTAATCCAAAGTATATACATATGTCGGTGAGAAGGCGAGAAAGGCAGCACCTTAATTATTCAAATGTTATGCGCAATTTAACTCTTTGTGCCTGTGCCTGTGCTTTTATTGTTATTGTTTTTGGCCGTGGCGGGTATTATTCAACTGCCATTCGATTTCGTTTCGTTCGTCGTGGCGGAGACTCCTTGATGGGCAAGTTGGCCAAGTGGAAACCAGTTTTAGAATCGGCCAAAGCCCAAATAGCAGCCACTGGCTGGCAGCCTCATCACCGCATTAGAGAATCCCACGCAGAACGCGTTTCACTCGCTCGGGCTCTGGCTTCGCCTTTTGCCTTTGGCTAACGAAGTGCACGACTTTGGTCTAATAAAACGAACACACACTACACCCAGCCAGCTACACGCACACACACACACAGGCCGCACAGCCGAGAGGAAAAGCCCCCACGCACAGGCATCATCGGCTGAAGGTTGAAAAGCTGAGAGAGATACACTGAGCGAACGAATAGGGAACTCCCGCTAGAGACTAAGCTTACACACAGCTTAGTGAAGGAACTAAAAGGAGGCTAATTTCTAAAAATTAATATTTATCACTAGGCCAGTCGATTTACCCTTGCTTGTATGTCCGTTTGTCCTTTGTCCGCTTGTCCGTTTTTCCGTCTTTTGGAATAAAACACTAGATCTCTGAACCTTTTAGAGCTATAGCTCTTAAATTAGGTTGCTACATTCTTTAAGATTGCACATAGATCAAGTTAATTTTAAAATCTGGCCACACCAATAATAACAATAATTTATAATAATATAATAAAAATATAAAGGGAATTTTGAAAGCTGTGTCCATTAGTTTCTATAAAATTAAAATAGGTTATGCATTAACATTTTTGTTCTACAAATATGTATTATAATTGAACGATAAAAATGGGAGTAATATCTGATAAAGATCGGCCTCAGATGGTTAGAAGTCTCCTGGACCGTGTGCTGAAATCCCAACTGAAATGATCAACAAAATATCTTTTTTATACAATATTTTAAGGACATTCTTCTTTATTCTTTATTTTGTAAGGCGATGGGAGTAACAGTTTCCTGTACAATCGTGGATGATTATTAATCATAATGCTTTGGGCAAACCTGGTAGAATTATTTCCAAAGTGAAACTAATACTCCTGAATTTTTCTCCGTGTTCCCTTTTAGCTGAGAGAAAAACCAACTCGCCCTCGCTATATGTGGAGAGTTTCTTAATTAAAAGCAAATTTCATCTCAAATAATGCCGCTAAGGCAGCAGCAGCAGCAGCAGCAGCAGCAGCAGCAGCGGCGGCAACAGCAACAATTAAGCAATTAATTTATTTCAGCTGTGTGGCACTTTGAATAGCGGGAAAAAATCCAAGCCGAGTAGTAAATGGCCTGGCAGGCGGCCAGATCGGAGCAAACCTGTTGATCGCAGGGGCCAGAACTACGAGGCACAGCAGATACAAATGCGGGCAGTGCCCAGAGCGACAGGGCTTAGCCAAGCGAGTATCTGCCAGATACGAGATCGACTGCGAGTGCGCTCAGTACCTGCATTGTGTGTGCCTGTGTGTGCAGTTAACCCCTTGGGGACTGCCGCCGCTTCACAAGGCAATGCAAATTATCTGGTTACAATCGGGGGTACAACTAAAAAGGGGAGGCTTGGAGGCACTTAGATCGCCCTGCTGAATCACTGCGGAGGTGACTCATGCCCAGAATCGCAATTAGCCACAGACTCTAACGAAATTCGAGTGCAGTCCGGTGTAAGATAGTGAGGCAATAAATACGTAAGAGGGGGTTAATACAAGATTTGCAGTTTCCTAGTAAGCCCATTAATAATTCAATCTTTTTCTAATCTCCAGCAGTATTTAATTATTTAATACTTTCTGTGATTACTTAATAGTAAACTCCACAAATATGTAATGCCCTTTAAGAGGAGTAATGATCAGAGTAAGACTGTGCCTCATCAAGTAAAGATCTCCAGACACATCTTGCCTCCGACCCAATCTCAATCCTTTATCAGCAGAGAGCGGCGGCGGGGAACTAGTTATCTCGGGGGCTGGGAACTGTTCCCATTTCCCGATCATCCATAACTAGAAACCCACGGTATTGTCCGCCCTGACTGACGATCTTTCCCATGCATGCCTAATGATCCTTTAAATGGCCACAAATAACCAGGCCAGCCCCTCGCTCGTGTATTGGGTAACGCCCCTCGTTCGGGCTTGTGTCGGGGGTTACCCAAAGCGCGACCCACTGCCGAGACCCCACATCTGGGATCCCATAAGGCGGCTGACCAGTGGGTTACGTGTGCCACGGTGCACGGAGAGAAAGAAAGGAGTCTTATACATTTTCCGCAGTAAACTATTGGTTTAATTAACAAAAACGATCGGAAAACTGTATTCTTATTTTAATTATTATGATGAAAATTATTATAATTATTATAGGCATGTAAACCTACATATATTACATTATTATGCTATATAAATATTATTATTTTAATTATTATTATTATTATTAATATAATTATTATTATAGGCATGTACGCCTACATATATTATATTATTATGCCACATAATTATTACTATTATTATTATTTACAATAATTTGTACCATTCACCTTTATTATTTAAAAATATCATAAGTACAAATATAAATACTTAATACCATGCCAAGGTTTTATTTTTTATAGTTGAGCTTCGTATAGAACTATTTTCTCAGTGCGTAGGGTAACCCCGGCAACAATTATTATTCAACTTGTGGGGAAAATATGGAATCATTTCGGTTTCAGTTAGAAGCTCCACAAAAGGAGAGGGGTGACCTGGAAAGGGGGGTCAGAATGGGCGGGAAAGAGAGAGTGACAGAGAGAGAGAGATGACGAGGGAGCATACCCGGCACGCTTTTGTGATCAAACCAGTTTGCGGTAATAGCCTGGCATTTGGAATTAGTTACCGCTTACCGCTGGATATGCACTTCCAATTGGAATGCGCCCAGCTAGATAGATATTCCCCCGGCACGCCCCCTTTGGGAGAGTCACTATTTTTAGCATCGACAGAACTCCATTAAAATGCAATCAATTTGCAAGTGCGCCGAAGAGAGAGTGGGTGAGGAGAAAACAAACAAGCCGCCGCGCAGCAGCCACCCACTCGCTCTATCGCTCTCTCTCTGTCTCTGGGAGAGGAGAGAGCGTTGTGGCTTTTATGCTGAGCAGGCATTTCCAGAGAGAGCTGCAGCAGCAGCAGCAGCAGAAGAAGAAGGCGCAGCAGAAGAAGCCGCAGAAGAAGAAGAAGCCGCAGCGTCAACAGAACGAAAACGAGGACGACGAAACTGCATTGTTGTCATATTTCGTAATACGCTGATGCAGCAGCGTATTGGTGTGGGGGGGAGGAGATTGGGGGCGATTGCAGTGCAGCAGCAGGTCAGCAGAGAGCAGGGAGCCAAAAAGAGAGCGAGAGCGACAGAGGAGCGCAGGAGACTTGATTTCAACACTTGCTTATCAGCGGGAGAGAGAGCGTGAGCGTGGAAGGGCAGAGCGCCAACGCAGCGGCGGCCCCAAATGTCACTCTCCCGAAGCTCCCGTCTCGCTCTCTACCTCTCTCGCTCCCTCTGCCTCTGCCGACTGCTCTGCCTTGGCTTTTAACCATTTGGAGCCATTCAAACGCTCGCTTCTTGCCATTCCATTTCATCCGCTCGTCCGTCCACATCCACTTGCATTTTTTTTTATTTGCGTTTTCTGTTTTGCCAAAGAGAGCCATGTGAAACGGGAGCAGCAAAGAGGAAAGAAGGCAGACTAAAATACCGCCCACTTGGTCTCAATCCCATTTCCACTACCATTCCCATATATTCCGTATTCCCAGCTCAGTTCGTGTTTCGTGATCAAAGCTCTCGGTTCGGCTCGGCTCGGTTCAGTTCGGCT
This sequence comes from Drosophila pectinifera, assembly GCA_008042775.1. NCBI lineage: Eukaryota > Metazoa > Arthropoda > Insecta > Diptera > Drosophilidae > Drosophila > Drosophila pectinifera. The sequence goes on along the minus strand of VNKC01003946.1, from coordinate 152,813 downwards.
TGGCTCGGCTTCGTTTCCTCGCTTCGTGCCCCGTTCGTAAGCCTTCGGATCTCCTCGGCTGACTTCGGGCCTCTCTTCGGACAGCGCGTCGGCGCTCAGGACAAAAGCGGTGTTGCGGCGCACGCTTCTGCGTTTCAGTTCTGATTGGAGGTTCGTGCGCGGCGTTTCCTCAGCTGTTTTGCATTACATTTGTTGCTATTTTGCCTTTCTGCCTTTTTTGCAAATTCGCTTTTGGCTTCGTGTTCACCTTACTTACCAATTACGTGTAACCAACAAACAACAACAACGACAGCAATAACAACAAGTGCCCAAAGTGTTGCAAGCTTTTTTTGCCGAAGAAACCGCAAAACGGATTACTAAGAATCTTCTAAGAGTAGGTAAGTGTCAAAGTGTTCAATGGAATTACGAAAAAGTTTAAATCCTCTGGGTGTTGTTGTCTTGATGATAATCCTTCATGTTCTGACTTGAATAAAGCTCCACAAAAAGCTTTATAACTTCATATCCAATACTTTACTTCCAAGATTCTTTAGAGATTTGCACGCAACTATAATTTGTATGATTAGTATAATGACTTTATTTTCAAACAAGGTCTGTCTATCGCTAACTTTAACAACTTGATGTCATAGGTTTTGAAAGAACTTTTTTCCCAGAAGTAAGATTTAATAATTCCACGAAAAATATACATAAACATACAAGAACAGATAAGGATTTCAGCGATCCCAAAAGGAAGCTACAAGTTACTGATTTCGGTATTACGCCAGAAATAATGATTTCTTGGATTTTATTTCGAAGCTCCGGGAAAACACATTCCAATAAGAGTTCTATAATGAGCGTTTCGGAAAGGTCAGACCATTAGGATTGGTAAAAGTAAGATGACAGCATCAGTTTTTATTAAACCTTGCTTGAGATCCACCTAGAATCTGAATTGCCCCGCAGAAAGATACTTCTTGCCACAAGCCTACATGCGCAGCTCGCGCTTTTGGAAAGGCAGCCGAGGGCATGTGTATCCGTCAGATACAGACATGCGGTTCATGGGGAGTAATGCGCCACCGCACTAGATACCAGATACCAGATACTAGACACATAGATACATAGATACGTCCGCTTATTTGTCGGTCGTGCTTCAGTGATCTCTGTCATTCGCAGTCGCCCATTTCCTTTTTTTATCCCCCACTTCCACGTCCACATCCACATCCAGTCGCCAGTCCGCCGCACCCCTTTCGTTCGTTCCAGCGCCTTTCAGTGGTGGCTCCGGCTTCCAGTGGCCGCCAGCTACCAGCTAGCAGCCTGGAACATTCCAATTTCCATGCAGCCGCCACATGCGATCCCCCAAGCAATTTTCTGAATGAACCGATTGAGTGAGTGTGTAAATGAGTAGGTGAGTGAGTGAGTGAGTGATTGAGTGACTGAATGAATGAGTGAGTGATCCATGAATGAGACATAATAATATAAATAATTATATATATATTTTATTAAAGCTTTCCAACATCATTGAGGTTATGTTTCTAAAAAATATAGTTAAAAATAAAATTTTCTAAGTAGGAAAATATAACTGGTTGGTAAAACAATTTAATAACTTAAAAAAATTATTTGCTGTGCATTTTTTGTTAACAACGCCATTTCTTGCTCAACTTCCTTGGAAGTGTGGTGCGGGGTGGCAACCCTGGCACACCTGCACCTGTGCGCCAAAGCCACAGAAATTCAATTATGCAAATCCCAATTTAAGATCACAGCCCAAAAACCCAATCACCGCTTCTGATCTGCATTTGTTTTGGTTTTGTTTCTACTCTTTTTTTGGTTTTGTGTTTCTTGTTTTTGTTTTAACCCACTTCACACACTGTGGCAGCGGTGGTGGCAATCATGAATTATTAGTTTGCATTGGCGCAAAAAGGAAACGAATGCCAAGTCTCTGATCACACATAAATTTTGCGGTTGTTTTGTTAATGAAACGCAAAGAGATAGGCCAGAGCGCGAGAGAGAGGGAGAGAGAGATATGAAACGGTGATATTTTGCTCTCTTTACTATATTTATTTCTTGCTCTCTCCAAAAGCTTTTTCTTTTGGTTTGTTGTGCTCGCACACACAAACGACACACACACCTTGCGCTCAGTTGAAATTATGCTCAAATTATAACTGTTGTTCAGCGACCGGCGATCGAAACAGTTAAAGCAGCAAAACAAGAAGAAGAAGCAGAAGCAGTGGCAGCAGCGAGAAAAGAGAATGCCGACGAGAAAGAGGATGACATGACTAACAGTGCCAAAAGATCGAAGCACTCGGATCATTATTGTTGCTACTGTTGTTGCTTCGAAACCCCCAAAATTTAATAAGAGGAAATGTCCATGCGGCGTATACGCAATATCAGAGAGCGAGAGCGATCGAGATGGAGAGAGAACCTAAACACTCTCTCCTAGCACTCTATCTTCCTCTTGGTACACGAAACAAAAAAATAAGTAACAAAAAAATATTTTAAAAAATAGCTCAAGTTTGAATGTATTTATTTTGTGGGTTTTTTATATAAATAATGGTTAATAATTGTGGATGTGATAAACATAAATAAATATTTGTATATTAAATAATATTTAAAGCCATTTTAAACGATTCTAAATATATTCATTTTCATACGAAAAGAGATTCCAGATATATATTTTCTTTTGAAGTGTACCATAATTCTCCGCACTTCCTTTTTTAGATAACATTTCTTCTTTACGCGCTTGAGACTCTTACACAAATTTTACTTATTTATCCGACTTAATTTCCTGCCAAAAAACTCGCACAATACCTTCTTTAATTATTGTTCCTTGAAATGATTTCATATTTATTTATCTTATTTGCAAGTTGCCAGCTGCCAGGCTAAAGAAGAATTGTCTGTTGCTTCTGCCTGTTGTCTGTTCTCTGTTAACTTTCCTGTGTATATTCACGTGGTTCTTATTTCTTCAGCTTTACTCGGCGCAGTACTCCTTTTTCATTTCTCATATTTGTACATACTCTTTTAGCTTTTGGCATTTTGCTGAAATTTTAGCTGAATGCACTTCTGATTTTTATCAACCGACGTGCCTTCGATCGGAACTCGAAAGAATGCCAGGCATTTTTGCCTGTCGGCTATCTGCTGCTCCGATTGTCCATCCTGATAATGCACAAGTCGCTCATATATCTCCTGTTTTTAATTAGCAATCTGCTGTAAAAACTCCGACTACTGCAAAACCTAAATTCAAAAGTGGAACACAAACAAAAACAGCTCAGAAGTCAGCCAAAAAAATGAGGAATCAACAAAAAATACAAGAAAAAACAGAAGAAAAGGTCAGTGACCAAAATATGTTTTGTAACTCAGGCAGAAATCTTCGCGAAAAGAGAATGGGCCAAAAGCCAAGTCGAGAAAGACAGAAGCCAGAAGGCAGAGTTAACCCTTTGGACCCCGGATATAGTTACGGTTCTCCGAATCTTTTACTTTTTTTATTTGGTAGACCCTGATTACACGTAAAATATTAAGCCAGTACAATTGCATTTATTTTCGCTATTTTTTACATTAAATCAAGTTTTTTTTACCAAAGTAAAGATCACTTAAAATTTAAAAATACTGAAAGGATAATTTCAATATCTTAATCTTTTATTAATCCTCTTACAACTGCATCATAAATTTAGAACAAACAAAAGGATTTCTGTTAATTTTTCTACCGCAATGCATATGGCTGCTCTCGGCTCATTTCACAGTTTCCGCCTGCTGGTTGCAGTTTTTCTGGTATATATATATATATATATATTTTTTTTTTTGTTATTGTTGCTGTTGTTTTTAAGCCTTTTGCTCGCCTTACAAACATACACACACGCAGGCATACATGAGCACTTTAATTCAATTAACAACGTCGACGTTGCTGCCGGCGCAGCTCAATGTCCGCGTCAAGTATACGCCCTGTGGTGCCTAAAAAATATACTTGCGCCTGTGCCGTTTCCTATTTTGCATTCTGCGAACGAAAAGAGCAAAAAGGAGAGCGAATGGCCAGGCATCCGACTTAAGGCTGCAGAAATTCTGCACAAGTGTGTGTGTGTGCGGGAAAAGGCAACATCAGCGAAAAAAACGAGAAATAACACACACAGAAAAATAAGCAACTAAGAAATGCAAATGAAATGTAATTGAAAGCGACGCTGCCGGCGTCGCAGTCACTGGCTACCCTTAAGCTTTTCGAGGGGACATTGTCCGTTTGTGGGACGCCGATTGCCAATTGGGGATGGAGGATAGGGGATGTATAGCAGATGGGTATTGGGGATAACAACCGGGGCACAGTGGCACATAAATATTAAGAGCGCTGTTCTACGAAATTGAATTTAACCAAGAAGTCCTTAGAACGGCTACATACTTTTCAAAACGATAGCTCATAAGCAATTTTAAAGCTTTTAGGAAAACGGTATATATACCCGGATATTAGATTTTAGGTTTATGCGTAACTATATGGGCATAAAATTTATTTATCCTTGATCCAGCATAAGCAGGAGAGTCGATTTAAGTATTTGTCGATTATATTTGCTGCAAAAATATTTTCTAAATGCATTTTAAAAGGGATTAACCAAAATATAAAAAAAACCAAAAGATAAGTACAACTATATTTTGACCCACTGTAACTCGCAATCCTTTTCCTTCACAATTGCCGCTTCTGCTCCACTGTACCGTTAGCAGGCAGGCAGGCGGAATAAAGAGCACATGACAATAAGAAACAAGCTGTGTGTATATTTTAATCCTCTCAAAGAGGATTTTTCGATTGCGGCCGCTGCTGCTGCCGCCTTGCTCATTGTTGTTGTTGCCATTTGCACACGACACCAACACACACACTCTGGCTGCGGCCAAGGAACTGGGTGGGGTGTGGGGGGCGTAGTAGTGAATGACAGAAGCGAGCGTAGCCTCCAAGGAGCGAAGACGAGGAAAGTCACCTCTAAAAAAGCGAACAAGCAATATCCCCGACGCACACGCACACTCACAGAGGCACTCACGCACAGTGCGCGATAAGCTTAATTGAGTGCGCCGCAGCGGTGGGTGGTGGGAGGGGACAGGTAGCGGGCGGAGCAGGAGAAGGAGAAGGAAGAGGTGGAGCGCTATCAACGCACTCACACAGCCGCGCGCAGCGACAGGAGAGCAGCAAGGAGAAATATGAAAACAACAAATAGCGGCCCCCAAAACGCACGAAAGAGAAAGCAGCACGCACACACACACTGCGTGCTTTTTCTTGGAGTTACCCCGCAATCAAAAGGCACTGCAGGGTATATAGGGAGTGTTACAAACAAATTGGTTGAAGGAAAGTTAACAAAGTTCAAAAACAATACCAAATATAATGTGCTTTTAATAAAGAAAAGTATATTATAATTCTCCCCTCTCAAACCCTAAACCAAATAAGATATTAAAATAGTTTGTATTTTATAAACTACAGGGTATACGATACAGACGATCCCCCCAATTGCAAATAAATTCCTCATTCCTCTTTAGCCTTTGGCTATCGGTTCCTTTGTTTGTTGGCGTTGCCAGTCGCCGATCAAGGCGATCCGAGCCGACAAGAACCGAACCAAGCCGAAGCGAGTCGAACGGTCCTCGGGAGTAGCTCACCATCTCTATCGCGCTTCCTCCCTCTCATTCCGTCGGGTGCCGGTGGGTGCCGGGGTGGGGATTTTTCGTCGTGTGGGGATACGTGACTGCTGCATGGCCGCTGGGCGCAGCTGTTTCTAAAAAGTTTCGTCAGAGGATCGAATCGCTGGCTGGATCCCCGCAATTGGGTCAGTTTATAAATATCCGCGCCACATTTTCTAATTTCCATTAACGGCGCCAGGAAGAACGTGCCCGCCCACAACCCACTTTTTCTGGGGTGGGGAGAGCGAATCCGCCAAAGAATTCCATGAAATACACTGTCAACTTAAGATATAATTCAATTTTTTATTTAATGCATTTATCAGACACTCGTTTAGAAGTAATAAACCTTATAAGCTAAGTGCTTTTATATATATTAATAGTAGCTCCTTACTTGGTTAAGTCTAAGTCTAAGGTTAAGTCTTCCTCGAATATTCATCATAATTATTTTTCCTGTGTTCGAGAGCAGCAAGCAACATGTGTTCAGGTTCTCTCGGAGAATGCCGGCATTCTAATTTCAATTTTGCGCTCCCTTTGTCGCCGCTCTCTTCTAAGACATCGCCGACGTCGCTGTTATCGCAGAAAGGCGGAGAAAGCTTTTTTGGGGACCCAGCAGTGAAGAATCGGAATCGGATTCACACAGCTCCTAGGAAAAAGGGCAATCGGGCATTCCTGACTCATGATGTGGAGCAGCAAGGCCTCCCAACTGGTTGCTGGTGCCTTTATCTGTCCGTGTCCCAATGGCAAAGTGCGAGTACGAGTACGTACATGTGTACACACTGCTATCGTGGAGGTACTTCCTTTGCCTGTCTTATCAGCTGAATGCGGTTAAGAGAATTACAAACAGACGCGGCAAGGCAAAGGAAAAAACACTGGAAAAATCAAAGTCAAAATTTCAAATAGGTCTTAGGAGTCATACGAGAGCGATGGGGATATTACTTCGGCTAAAAGCCATCCCAGAGTGCGATCTTCATTATTATTATGTTTCCTCGATATTAGCTCTACTGTTCTGAGGGTTTCCGTTGGGTTACGTGGTGGCCACGTGTAGCGCGGATGGTAGATGGCGGATGGTGGATGGTGGATTGTCGAGTGGCCATCCAAGTGTGTCAGTGCGAGTGCGAGTGCCTCGGAACTTTCCCCGTCCGCCGATGACCCGCATTTCGAATGTCTAAATTAAGGACACCGCCATAAAAAGCTCTGGGAACGGCGAACGGCGAGCGCGACTGCGACTGCGACTGCGAGGGCAAATGACTGACTGGGGGCCGCTTTGTGTGGGTCGGCGAGGCGTTAAAAACAGCAACAAAACCACATGCATAGATCAATATTGCTGACAGCCACGGACGGGGGCATGTATTTTCCAAGGGGGTGCGACAAACACAACACAGAAGAGTGTGTGGCAAGACGACGCCCTTCTATGGTGCGCCCATGAGCGGCTGCATTTTTTTAATGCCTGACAAAATGCCAGCCAAAAAACGATTTTGTAATCAACGGCCAAAGCGAGTAGACAAGTATTCGGGTCCCCAGTTGGAGTTTTTCCTTAAAAATGAAGGAAAACCGATGTACACCGAAGGAAATGTCTCCTTAAGGTTAAGTATAAGTAATTTTACTTAAAAGCGATGTGTTTCTATCCAAATATTAAATATTTTTGCATTAAATTTGGTTTTGTTTTTATTTATAGGGTAAAACATATATTTATATGATTTTTTTCTGTGTAAAATAAAGACAACAATTTATTCTCCCAACTATGACCACAAATCAGTCACTGTAGAAGTCGCAGTTAGCCCAGGTTCCAGAACCCGCGGATCGCCGGGGTGAGCTCATCCAGCGAGGGCAACTAGTTTCCTCATCCTCCCCTTGTACAAAGCCACCCCGCCCCCAAAACAGCCCCAGTGGGGCAGACCCTTCCCCGCTCACCTCGTGCTGCTCCTCCTCCTTCTTTCTACGATTTCATAGTTGTCTAGCCGAAGAGCAGAGCGATTCTTTGTAGTTTTCGCCGGCGATCACTCCTCCGCAAATGTTTGCCATATACGACTGGAAACAGTGGATACATGATCATATATGTACATATATGTGCTTGGCATCACGGCCATATGTTTTCGGAGCTGTGTGGACATTTCTGGAGGTTTCAACTGTTACACGCACAATGGGGCATATTTTGATTTCTTTTTTAATAGTCATTTAAAGGAACTAAGTGATTTCTTATTAAAATCTCTTAGTATTCAACGTAAATACAATTTCCATAATTTATTAAGTTCTTAATTTTGAAACAGGATCTTCATTTTCTCAACCTAATTGCAGAAGAACCAATACAAAAGCGGCATCCACGAAATCAGGTTTTTACGGCAGACATTAAATCAAGCAAACGTCTTTTCGAAATGTCAACAAACAGAGCTTACTTAGCAATCGATTTATTGATACTTTTGGCCAGATAACAGCCAATAGATATACAGGCAGACATGTGATATCGTATATTCGAGCCATTAATTAATAACTCAAAGAGATGTGGCTAGGGTCGTCATCAGTACCACGTTTGCATTAAGGATTGCAGCTTTGTTCACCAGATTCCCAGTTGGGAATTACAAGACTCTAAGACCGAGTTTACGAGCCCATAGCACTCAAAAGGAAATCTACTAGATAAATATAAAGAAGGAAATGGATCCACTTTATAATAATATTTATAAAGAATCTGACCACAAACTTGTGGATGTTTTCCAATGGGATTCCTCAGCGACGTTGTCTATTATTAAATTTCTCTATGAATGAAATTAGTCACATATTTACATACAAATGCATATCAACATATTTTGCAAGTGGGTGTGGGTGTGTGTGCTACACTTGAATGATAAATTCGAAAAGTTTATGTCCTACAATGTTGTATTATATGCATGTGTGTGTGTGAGTGTGTGGCATTGACAACGGCCCACCTGCTGCCTCCTCACCCCTTTGAAAATACAAAAATATAGAAACCCCTTCTCTTTGGAAGCTTACGTGCTTCGTTGGTAACCTTTTTTTTTTTGTTGTTGTTGTACGCCTTTTATTTTTCTCTCTCTGTTTTTGTTATGCTTTAAAGCCAAGCTTTTTCTTTTTCTCCTCCTCCTTCTTCCTCTTCTTCTTCCGTTGGGTGCCTACGTGCAAAGGAATTTTACACTTGGCGAACAAAGGCGCAGCGGAGCGAAAGAGCAAGAGCTAGAAACGGACAGAGAAACAACAAAAGCAACAACAACGGGACTTTATGACAGCCAAACGTCGTCGCTAGAAAACCAAGTGGGGAGAATTGGTGGGAAGAGCGGAGATTTGGAGAGAAGCGGCGAGGAGTTATGCATGTAAGCAAAGTACAAAGCAGCAAGCTTCCAGCGACGGCGACAATTTCGTTAGCCCAGGAGAGAAGAGAGTGGAGAGATATTAGAAGAAACATTAGAAGAATCGTACACTAAGAAAAAAGAACTTACTTAGATCCTTATGGGAAATACAGGGATAATGGTGATATTACATCATACAAATTTTTACTTTCTCGGAAGGAAACCAAAGAGAAACATCAGAAACATCATCCCTACTTAGGCTATACTTAGGATAAATATTTTACCTGATTTTTAAACTCTTTTACCAAATTCTTATTAAACAAATATTTTAAAATTCTCCATAAAGTCTCCAGGCCCAGGTAGAAGGAGGAGCTTTACTTGGGAGGTTTCTATTTCTAGAAGCTTCCAAGGAAGGTCCGGAGAGCGGGGCGCGAGCAGGAGGGCTAGAGAGGGTCAGAGCGGGAGGGGCAGAGAAGCGGGACATGTGTTTGGTGCCAACCTGCGATACCTGTTCCGCCGACGACGGACGGAACACCAGAATCCGGCCACATAACATAGCTAGCAGCGGTTACTCAGTTAGTCAGTCATCAACACAGATACTCACCAACACACCAGCACGCTGGCGCTCTTCTAACGTATCTGCATCTCGCTCGCGCGCTCTCCCTCTCCCTCGCTCTCTGGGCCAACTCATTCAGTGGCTTTCGGCGTGTGTTTACACGGCACAAATAGCGCTTGGGGAAAAAAATAGGCACAGAGGCTGAGCGAGCTCCTCTACCCCCATCCCACTCGCACGCACTATTCGCAGGCTAAGGTGCGACAGAGATGGGGGCGCGACACTCACGCATGTAGCAATCACAGGCTCTGGTGATTTTTTCGGTGGCTCAGCCTCGCTGGATTTCGAGATATCACTGTACATTGCGGGGGCGCCGCCAGTCTACTGTGTGTTGATTGTGTGTGGGCCACATGTGCCAAGTGTCACGCACACACACTGGCTCCGGCCACCAAGACAACCAACTCGGCAACCCACTTTGAGCCAGAGAGATATTGGGTAACAATTGGCAGCCACAGATCCACTGAGCCATGCCAACGGACGCGGTCTCTGAAAAGGGTTGCCTATAAATATATCTGTGATCAAGCTCCAAGAAGGCCGACTATCTTGAGTCTTAGAGGGATTACATATGTACCATTAAACCCCTATTAACACGTACTATTTTAAAATTATAGATAGCGTAGGAGGAACTAGAAGCTAAGATAAATAAAATGGTTCAAAAAGGATACTTGCAGATCAATTAGGACAATGAGAATGCCCTTTTAGGATCTAGAAGACAAGGGTTATACTTGAAGATTAATAAATAATATACAAAGGGAGAAACATTATTAGTACAATGTTTAAGTCTTGTAAAAACCCTTACAGATTCAGAAAGCTTTCGATGTATATAGGTGTGGATATTATAAATTCGAATGTAGAATGTCGGAACAAAGGATACTTCTCATAAAGGTCTATTATCCTAAAGTTGTATAGTCATGAGAGTTTACCCAGATACATTTTTCAATCTGAATCCCCAAAGGATATATCGTGGAATTTAATAAATAAAAGAGTTACCCGGCTCTTCCTATTCGATCTCTACGTTGGCTTATTGGGGAAATCTCTCAATCACTCTTTGTAATTGCCCATTCTCACTGTTTGTCTACCAGTCTTCAAACGGGTCTTCCTCCGTCAAATGTAAAAATTCCGTTTTCACTCCCAGCCCAAATTTCAACATCATCATGATGATCGTGGGGAGCAGGCAGAGGAAGCATCATCGATAATTTGTGAGCCCTGTCGCCGATTATATAGTATGTACTCCCTACATATAACCTCCGCTCTCCACACACACACATCCACACCACATTGTGTTTTATTGTTGTAACTTTTTCGCTGATAAAATTCGAGCAGGAGAGCAGCAGCCTCCCCTCGCTCCCTTTTTTTGGAGCACGTAGCATGGAGCGTGGAACGTGTAGCTTGGAGCCGCGAGAGAGGAAGTCTCTAAGCGGTGAAGCAGATAGAGCGGTTTGTACATATTATAGCAGCGACTAAGTAGAACGAACGGCAGCAACAATGGCAAAGGCAAAGGCAAAGGCAAAGGCAAAAGGCACTAGGCAACCACTAACACCACTAACACCACTGGCGGCAATACTAGCAGTGCCCCTGCACTGGAAGAGATAATTCCGGAAAGAGGATCTATTCTATATATTTTCTATCAACTCGCTTCCTGACCTTTTTGATCCCAAGAAACTCATTACTTATAAGCTCCTGATATGCTAGAATATCGGGAAAAAAGATAGTATGCCTGGGAATTATATGAGCTTCGAACCTAATTGTTTTTCCGATTTTTTAAGATCAAAATACATTATTTTTCCAAATTTACCTAAAAAGAAAACTTTAAGATTTGTTTTATATTTTTTGAGACCTCAGTTATATTATCCTCGAAGACAGAATACCTTAGAAATTATACGATCGAAATTCATACTATTTTATTATTTACACAACAGAACTATTAATAAAATATAACTCCTAAACCCGTTCTCTGTGTAAACTAGGATCCCATTTCTTCCGGTGCACTACCACCGCTGTGGACCATAGTCCGTACCCCCGTAGATTCAGAGTCAGAGTTCCGATCTGATCCGATCCCAGGCAAAGCTCCACAAAAGCCACTCAAAATGTAGAAAAAAATTAAACAGACTGAGAAAAAAATCCACCACCAACAACACGCAATAGGGCAAGGCAAACAACAACAGAGGCAGCAGCGCCGACGTTGACGCAGACGCCGGCAGAGGCTGAGCCAGCAACAGGAATTTACGATTCAGTGACTACCTCTTGTTGTTGTCGTTGTCCGTACGCCTGTCTGTGCCGTGTATATGTGTGCGTGTATTTGTTGCTATTTCACCTGGGTTGGGGAGCTCCATGCCGTGTGCGTGTGAATGTGTGTGTGAGAGCCTATTAGGCGAAACGATCGTTTCCGTTGCAGGGGCGCTAGAAGGGGTGTTCCGGGGGGATAGTTGTAGTTTCTGTTGTTATTGTTACTGTTGCCGTTACGCCTTCAGTCAGTTAATAATAGACAACAACAACTAAAAAACCCACCAAGGTGTGTAGGATAAAATTAAAAAACAGACACACAAAACAGCAAAAAGGCACATACATTTAGACAGGGACAGCGAGACAACGCGAGAGGGCGAGAGAGGTAGAGAGATGGAGGGAACATTGCTCAAAGCTCTCTGCTTAGGATTCTCAGTTCCAATCGGACTGGAGCCGAGAGCCACTCCACTTGTAGAATTTACAGCCCGCTTACGTAATCCCTCGCCTAAAAACAACAACAACAGGCAGACGGAGGCTCCTGCACACCAACACACTCACATAAGAAAAAAATGTGTACAATGTAGAATGGTACAGTGGAACATCCCTCATCCACATCGTATGTGAATTGAAGGTACATATTTTTCTATAACAGGGAATATAGAATTTACGGTAAAGCTGTAGTGCATATACTTGTTGCCGTAATTTAAACTAATTTTACTTAACGACATCCCACTGTATGTCCCGCGGATGGAACACGCCTGCGTCGCTGGATCTCGAGTTTCCACATGCTTTTCCAATTTCAGTGGCCTGGAAAATCCAGCAAAGCTAGCAAAGCTGGATGGGGTGTGGTGCGCGGGGTGTTCCAGCCCAACCCCAAAATGGAGAGCCCAACCCAAAAAGCCGCCGTCGCCGCCACCGCCTGTTGCCCTTACAACAACAACAACTAAATACATGCAACTACAAACGGCGAGAAAAACCGAGGGAAAAAACAAATCATCAACTGTTGCACACCCAAAGGTTGCTGCTGTTGTTGTTGCTTGCTGGTTGCGGTGGTTCCTAGCTTTTTTCCAGCGCGTTTTTCTTTTTAACCCCGTTTCGCTGTTCCCTCCATCCACTTCGCTGCACTCCCCTCTCTCCTACCTTCCTTAGCAGCGCTCATCGCGTGTAAAGGAAATTAAAAATTCAAAAAGTCAAAGGCGCAAGCAAGAGAGCAACAGCCATCGCGCCTCTGCTCTCTCGCTCTGGCTCCGCGCCTCGCTCTCACGTTTGTGTAGACTTGGGGACTAAACGAAAAGTCTCCACAAGTCGCAGCCCGTTCCTTTTGAGAGAGCAACGGATGTAGGATTGTTTTCGATGTGCGCCTGTGTGCGGGCGCGTGTATGTGTATGCGCTGGCGGCGCGGTCGGCGCCGCTGCTTTGGAGCTTGGAAGTCGGATCGCCGAGGATCACTCAGTGTATTGGTGTCAAGCGAGACGGACGAATTTGCCGACGTGCCCGCTGCCAAAGAGAGTTTCTTTCGTTTCGTTCGGTTCGTTCGTGCGGATCCCTCTCTCTCTTTCCGCCCCACACGCGCGCCCGCCCGACCGCTCCCCGCCTCTCGTCTCCGTCTCCCTCTCTCGCGCTGAGTTGTGAAAATTTCCACAAGTTAAAATTAAATGAAGGAAAAAAATAAATGCAAAGGAAGCAGGCGAATATAGCAGACGGCAGAAAAAGGTGCCTAGTAATTTCGGTTTAACAACTGCGGGCAGTGAATTAGCCACCCTTAAGTGAAAAAAGTTAAAAATCTCTTAGTAAATGAAAAAGACAAACTACTGACAACTCAAAAATAAACAAAGTGCTTTAAAAAGAAACCTCAAATTTTGTATCGATCAAAATTAATGGATATAAACCGCTGTGGATAAAAGTAATTAGTAATTTTTATTTATACTAAATTAGAACTCGACAAATAAACTGAAAATAAGCTTTCCTTTAAAAAAGAGTTCAAAGGAAGAGATATATATGAAGCTGTGGTTTAAGCGTTAAGGACTTTATTAAATATAATTAAAGGTCGTAAGAGCCTAGAAAAAACCTATTAAGTCATAAATAACTACAAAAACTATTTGGGTACATTAACTATTTGCGATTAAGTCTCAACAATATGTTTATAAGTTAGCTTGAAGTTTGACCTTCGAACTTGATGAAGATACAAGAATTTATATTTTCACCATAAGGTTTAAGGTTTTAAAAAAAAAGAGAAAGTTATATTTGGATCTGACCTAGAATTCTTGTGTATTTCGTAAAACTAGTAATTAATCAAATTTTAATTTAATTACAAAAAAGTTCTGAACAATAGGATTTAAAGGTAGTTAATTTGCCGAATTTGCAGTACAAATGTAGACCATTTTAGTACGACAGCAATCCGAGAAGTTATAAATCTTACAAAGTTATAAGTTATAGAAATTACTAAGTTTGGGGTATGTAGAACATAAAAAAAGCAAAATTTTAAAATAACGCCGAGTAGTTTTTAAATTTTCAATATAGAAGGGAGAAATTACTATTTAACCTACAATAAAACAAGCATACGAAATATGAAATTATGGGGAATCCAGGAAAATGAACCAACCACAGAACAACAGATAAACAAGAAACGATAAGGGTATGCAGAAGGAAAGGGTGTCTAGTAATTTAGGACTTGCAGTCGAAAAATAATCCCCCCAACTGAAGGAACCTCTCGCTCGCACACTGCTCTCCTTCTCTCCTTGTCCCCCTCGCACTGCCTCTTCCTTGTATGCCTGCAAGGTCTGCCTATGAGTGTGTGTGTATGTGAGTGTTTGAAGGGGGTGTAAAAATAAGCGCATGTGTGCCGTAAAGTGATCTCCGCAGGCAAACGAGCCGCCCACCCCTAAAAAACATCCGCTCTTATCAGGCGCGCCCCGTCTTTGTGTGTGTGTCCGTGTGTATGTGTGCCTGTGTGCATGAGTGCTCGCGTGAGTGGTGGTGCGCCAGCAGCGCAGTCGCCTTCCTGCGTCGAGGACTTTGACTTACTCATTCGTGCGCGAGTCTTTCCAGTCTTTCCCGAGTCTTTCCCGCAACAACAACGGGCTCTCCTCTTGGCCGCCACTTTCCGCCGCCAATCACAGTTGCATATAGAGGAAAACACAATTAAACCGCAAACGTTAGGCGGTAAAGGAAATAAAAATTACAACGAAGTGAGCCAGAAAACAATACAATTCCATTTAAAACCGAGCTATAAATGAAAAATATACTTATTTGTGCGATCGTGCCAGGCGAAAAAAAAGCTTTTTGTCGCCGTAGAGCTTTTCTAATAACTGTTTGCTGTGCAAGTGTGTGTATGAGTGTGATCACGCTCTTTCTCTCGCTCTCTTTCTCTCTGTGTATTGAATGGTGTGCGGCTTCTCAATTGATTTGAACAAGTGCATAAAAACAATAACAATTGCAAACAAACCGAACAGTGCCAAAGCATAAACAACAAAATAGAAGCGTGGAAAAAACAGAAACAGAGAAGCACCGACAAGGAGAAGAGCAAGAAAAGTGGAGACTGCGCTGTGTGTATGCCAGGAAGACGGGAATTTCTATGGGAATGTTGAATGATTTTCAATTAAGTGTACAACAAAGCGACTGAGAAGGCGATAAGATAAGCAGCGGCGAACGCAAATATTTAGCAAGTGGAGGAAGCGTGGGTTTTCGAAAAAGAAGACAAGGATTTTTTGTTGGAATTACGATCACCGAAAGTGATAACACAGAAAACGGAGGAAGAAAAAACGTGCCACGAATTTCATGACTTTCCACTGCGATTGCCTGGAATCTCGGCCGTGCGCGTTCCAGTTTCCAGTGTGTCGCATGTAAAGTTTTCCATTCCATCTTACGTGCCCTGCCTGCTGCCTGTTGCCTTCGCTGCTCGCTTTTAATTTGTTGCTCTCCTAATTCCTCCACACCCTTTGGCAAGTTTTCAAGTCACAAACACACACAGTCGCGCACACAGGCGCACAGGCAACAGTTGCTGCTGTCATCATCATGTCGTCCCGTCCCATTTCAACACTCGCTCTCTTCCGACAAACTCTCTCTTTGCCTTGCGCTCTCGCTCTGTCCCCCGCTCACAAGATTCCCGTGCAGTGCGTATGGCTCTCGTTGTTGTTGCTGTTGGCGGCTGCCCATTTGAAACACATTTGAAATTTCCATTTAGATTTCCTCATTTACGTTTTCCCTCATCGAGCGAGCCTGCATAATGTGCTGCTCTGCTCGTTCGCTTGTCGGTTGACCCTTTGGGGTCGTCTCTTAAATTAAATTCTGTGCACAATTGGACGCCTACAGCGCAGCAGCAGCGCCGTTTCCAGTGGCGAGAGAGTCCTTTTTTGGTTTTGAGAGGAAACAAATCTCAACACACAGTGGGTCATGGCTAAGTGGAACTTATGAGTATTCGATTAAACTCGAAATGAATACTTTTGAGATATTTCTTAATTTTCATTTTAAATGGAGAACATTTATATTTATATTATATTAAAAATATTTTAACTACGACGTTTATTTTAATAAATGTATGCCTTTATTTATTATTTTTTTTATTATTATTGATATTTTAGTAATAAATGAACTGCAGATACAGTTTATGGCTTGATTAAAGACATAATTTAATGAATTTTATAAACAATACCACGAAACCTACAAAAATCTTCTTTTGAGACAGAAATAATACGAATTTAAGCGGGATAACAAAGTTTTCTCTCTTATTCAGCACTCTTAGTTATTACTCCCTCCAATATGCTTTTGAAATTAAATCCTGGGACCCCAAATATTCTAACCTTTGTAATTCCTTCCATTACAGCACGCCCTGGAATATATGTTTTAACGGCCCCGCCCATAATAAGTGTGACAGGGCCTCCAGGAGAATCCCAGACCGAAAGGACAACCGAAGGACCTTAAATGAACACCGAGCCGCGCATGAGGACATAGACCGAGATCGCACCCTCGCACTCACTCACTCCGCTCCGCTAGTGACGCAAACACGACGGCTTCCCGATGAAGATGGCATCTCAACGCTTCTGCCTGCGGTGGAACAACCATCAGAGCAACCTGCTGTCCGTCTTTGACCAGCTGCTCCACGCAGAAACCTTCACAGATGTGACGCTGGCCGTCGAGGGGCAATACTTGAAGGCTCACAAGGTGGGTGTTGTTGGGTTTTTAAAGGATCTAGATCTGTGATCATTGCATATTAAGTATGGTGAAAGATCCCCTTACTTAAATTAAACCTAACCGCACAATGGTGAAACTAATGGACTTCCCATTTCCTTCCCAGATGGTGCTATCCGCCTGCAGTCCGTACTTCAATGCCCTGTTTATAAATCATCCGGAAAAGCATCCGATTGTCATACTTAAGGATGTGCCCTACTCGGACATGAAGTCCCTGCTGGACTTTATGTACAGGGGCGAGGTCTCAGTGGACCAGGAGCGACTTACCGCATTCCTGCGCGTGGCCGAGAGCCTGCGCATCAAGGGCCTCACCGAGGTCAACGACGACAAACCCTCGCAGGCGACGGCGGCTGGAGCTGCAGCGGGAACGGTTGCGGCTGGCTCCGAGAGCACGCCCACTCCCCCGCAGCTGCAGCGCATCCAGCCGTATCTGGTGCCACAGCGGAATCGCACACAGGCCGGCGGTCTGCTGGCGAGTGCCGCCAATGCTGGAAATACGCCCACCCTGCCGGTGCAGCCATCGCTGCTTAGCTCAGCCCTGATGCCCAAGCGGAAGAGGGGCAGGCCCCGCAAGCTATCGGGCAGTTCGAATGGCACAGGGAACGACTACGACGACTTTGAGCGCGAGAACCTGATGAATGACTCAGATCTGGGGAATGGCAAACTTGGCAACGATTCCTACTCCGGCAACGACGATGGCTCCGATGATAATCAGCAAGATGCGGGCAACACTGATGATTTGAATGTGAGTTATTGAAAGGGTTAAATATCTGGAATTTCTCTTAAAATATACTTATTGTCGCTGAATTCCGCATAATTAAATGGCTCTAACTCTCTCCTCTATTTACCCTTCTCACAGGAAAGCCGCGACTCTCTGCCCTCGAAACGATCAAAGAACGCCAAGGATCACCGCGTCGTGAGCCATCAAGAGGACAACAGCACAACTTCCGGTGAGTTCAGCCTCTGCCAATCCATTCCTACATTAGGGTTTCTTGAAGAGGAACCATTGCCTAGTCCTAAGATCATTTGAATTGTAACCATATAGTCAAAAATGCACCATCAACCAATATCTCGATACCTCTCATGTGCACCCAGCTAAAAAGCAATCGAATTACCAACTCAATCCAATACAGAGCCAGGCTGAATGAAGTCATATATAACCACATTCGTTCGACAAACCTCATCTGCGAATATCGGAAAAGCTAAAAGGGATTTTACGCATTTCAATTAGTTGTAGAATCTGAAATCTGAAAAGCTAAAGCTCGCGTCGGTTTCTCTCTCGCTCCCCTCGCCCCTCCTGCTCCCAAAAGTGAAAAGAAAGTTCAAAGAAAAGAAAACCAAGTGAGAAAATAATACGAATTCGAAGTGAAGTGTTCTCGTACGAAGGCATCTCTTCCGTCCGTCGGCAGGTGAGTGTCCCCAAAGATGTTGATGCCCAAGAAATGCAAATCCACACGCTGACGAAGAGAATTAAAAGTTGTGAAGTTGAGAATCGGGTTGAGCTCACAGGGATTCATGGCCGACGGGATAATAATATATCTAAGATCAAGAAAGATGTAGCCAACAAAATTTTCAAAATTCCAAAACCAATATCGCGAAAAACTACTGAGAAATGAAAAGGCGACACCTCTCTCTCTCTCTCTCTCATAAAATAACCCCATGATCACCCACCAATGAAATGCTGATCTCTGTTGTCCATTTCCGTTGCATCTCCTCCTCGAAACCATGAAACAAATTATGAAATTATAAAACAAAACCGAAATCAACTTAATGAAACTGATCAACTGAAGCAAAAACTGAACAGAAAACATTTCGAACAAACTCTCGCAACGCGTTGAAAAATGGCTTGAAATCCCTATAGCTTTTCCGATCCGATTTGAAACTCTTTCACTCTCTCTCACTCGCTCTCTCGCGTCATGTGTTTTGCCTTTCTCTTGCATATGTACATCCTGCACACAACACACACCCATTTACACACACACCATCACCTATATAACTTGTACTAAGTTTATACGCCTGCAGATCATAATATATATTATTTCTAGCTAAAATCGATGGAGAACAATACAAAGTTTTCGCTTGTAAATCTTGTTAATAAATTGTCTGAATTGTTTAACTATTTAAAAAAATGTATTTGTCCAACATAGATGAACGAGAACTATAAATAAAACGACTTTTTCTAGAGAATTTGTAAATATTAAATGAAAAACATCACAGTAATAGCTGTTATACGTTTGAAACCACTTAAAAAAGTCATCCAAGAGTATGCGATAAATTATTTCATTATTCCTTGTAAGATTAAAAGATTTATAAATTTTGTAGTCTACTTTCGGACGCCGTGTTAAATTGATTTAAAAAATTCAGCGATTTCTGTGGCACCCCAGATTATTTTTAACTGGGGTTTCCCTTGATATTAATGTTCCTTTTTAAATAACTACCTTAAAAAAGTAATAATT
Organism: Drosophila pectinifera; assembly: GCA_008042775.1. Classification (NCBI taxonomy): domain Eukaryota; kingdom Metazoa; phylum Arthropoda; class Insecta; order Diptera; family Drosophilidae; genus Drosophila; species Drosophila pectinifera. The sequence goes on along the minus strand of VNKC01003946.1, from coordinate 133,431 downwards.
ATAAAATAAAATCATAAAAAGTTGTAAATAAATCAGTACTAGATATAACGCCAAGGTTCAGTCACTTTTTGCTTAGTTAACTTTACCAATAAACTATTTTTAAAAGGCCAAGCTTTAAGTTTAATTATTTTCAAAGCGAAAATGCATTGTTTTACCTAAAAATGTCTATAAATTGCAACACTTTTAGCAAATCGAGGCGAGCGTATAAATATAGTATTAGAAACTAGATGGCACCCTGGATTAACCAATTTATTTTTATATTTTAGATGGCAACGACAGCGATGGCGAGCCAATGGACACCTCCTACATGGAACCTCAACTCATGCTGGATGAATACGACGAGCCCGTGGAGTTCAAGTACAATCCCCTCACCGACAACAGCTCGCCCACGCAGGATCAGCCAGACGGCGGCAGCCACCTCAACGAGCAGGCGCGCCAGCAAGCCTTCCTCATCGCGGCCCAGCGGAAACACCAAGCGGACACAGCAGCGGCGGCCGTGGCAGGCGGCGGAGGACTCAAGCTCATTGTTGGAATGGCGGCTGGCGGGGCGCAGGTGAAGAGCATGGTCAGCATACCGAAACTGACGCCGATTGGCAAGGTCAATGCTGCATCCACGCCTCTGAGCTCGCCCGCCTCCTCTTCCGTGGCAGCGGCGGGAAAGCCGCGCGTCCAGAAGCGTCCCAAGCTGGGCAAGCAGAACGGAGACGTCAAGCCGGCAGTGTTTACCAGCCAGGAATACCTCGATCTGTACAATAGCAATGATGGCTTCAAGTTTAAGGCCGGCTCCCTGAGTGGCAGTACGCCGAATCTGAGCACGGGCGTGGGCCTGGGAACGCCGTCGGTGAAGACCAAGCTCAATCTGAGCAGCAATGTCGGCGAGGGCGAGGCGGAGGGCTCGGTACGGGACTACTGCACCAAAGAGGGCGAGCACACGTACCGCTGCAAGGTCTGTTCGCGCGTCTACACGCACATCAGCAACTTCTGCCGGCACTATGTGACCTCGCACAAGCGCAATGTCAAGGTGTATCCGTGCCCCTTCTGCTTCAAGGAGTTCACGCGCAAGGACAACATGACGGCGCACGTGAAGATCATCCACAAGATCGAGAATCCATCGACGGCGCTGGCCAATGTGGCGGCAGCCAATCTCGCCGGCCAGCCGCTGGGCCTCTCGGGGGCTTCAACGCCACCGCCGCCGGATCTGAGTGGACAGAACTCGAATCAATCGCTGCCCGCCACCAGCAATGCGCTCTCCACCTCCTCCTCCTCGTCGACGTCGTCCTCCAGCGGCGCCTCCCTGGGACCGCTGACAGCGTCCACAGCCCCGCCAGCGCCAGCAGCAGCAGCGCAATAAACAATCTCCGAACCCAACCTCACTCCAAGTCCAAAAAGAAGGAGGAAGTAACAGAAGCATACGACAGACAGACAGACAAGCGAAAAGCACTCAAAGAAATAGTGGAGGTTGTCATACGAAGAAGGAAACAATAAGAAAGGAGAGGACAGGTGGCAGCCGCAAGGAATCATGAGAGGAATCAGGTTGCAGCGCATGGCGCTCTCCGGGATTTGTTTGTTGTTGGCAGAGAGAGCTTAAGCAGTTAAAGTAGATCTTTTTTGTTGATTTTGTTTTTAGTTTTTTACTTGGCTTTGATTAACTATTATTTAACTTTTTTAAAACAAAAAAGAAGAGAAAGGCAATGGCAGACATGGAAATCTCCATCAGCCAGCAGGTCGTCGATTTACGATAATTTTACGTTGTGCAATTATTATTCTTCAATTACAATTCTCTCCGACTCTTGAATTCTGTATTTTTTGGACCTAAACCTCTCCTAGGCTTAAGCAAGGACCCGCCCCGATCAGAATTACAAATCTACCCCGATTATTATTATTTATCCCCGAAATAAAAGGAATATCCGTTCATATATACTTTTCCATTGGACACCGCAGCGGCCTTACTAAGCAAAGTGTATCCCTCCATTCGGGCAGGAGTTACACTAAAAAGAACAGAAAGAAAACCGAAACTAAACCTGCACTTTTAGATAATTAAACTATATATATATAAATATATATACGGATATGTTATACATAATTATATACATAAAATAACTATAAATATTGAATGGTATGTCTAGCCTGTAGATCTATTAATTAATTTATCATTATCACTATGTTCGATACGCTAATGTTAATACTAAATAATAATATTACAAGCCGAAATCTAGAAGCGGAAAGCGGGCGGAGGAGAATCCATGTATAATGTTAATTAATGCGAGAGGGAGCGCAGATCTACCTTGTTGCCTTCAAATGAAGCTAGTTAAAAGTTTAAAGAGCGAGTCTGGGTTGAGGTCCCAGGACCCCCAGCACTCCTATATAGTTTCCCCCTGCAAATATCCCACAATAATAGAACTATAACCCATCTAATGGGGGCGATCGATACACGATAAACACAAAAGCAACAATAAATATGTAATTTAACGGTAACGATAATGGTATATATATATAATGTTAATGAGAGCATATAAAGTAAACCTAATTTATCAATCAATCAAACGATTTATATGTTGTATATCGGAGGCTTAAATTATCGCCAAAGAAAATGAAAGAAAATCAAAAGAAAAACAAAAACAAAACCTAAACGAAATGCAGTTGAAAATCTAACAATAACATGGCAAGAGCAGCAAGTAGCTAGTAGCAGGCAGCAGCAACCAGGAACACACAGAAAACGATCTCCAAACAAAAATAAACAAAAGAAAACAACAACAAAATATAGAACCACTTGAAAGGTTAAAAATATGCAAGTAATTCCTCAAGAAGTCATTTGTTGCGATTCGAAACTAGACTAAAAAATATTCAACTGAAAACTGCTAGACAAAAACTGACGGAAAACTGAAACAAATTTAAGCGCAATCTTTAAAACAATAAACAAGCTGCGTACGCTAATTTATTAAATAATTTTTGTTTTTAATTCTTTATTTAGTGGTAGCTAGTGCAATTTAGTCCGTAAGCCGCCGTCTCCCCAAACCAACTAATCACCGACCTTCGCAATTACTTCCACTTACTTCAACCCAATCTCCAATCTTCCAAACTCTTCTCTTTTGGCGTTAATTTTAAACAATCAATCAAACAACAACATCAACAACACACGCATATTGTTTGTACTATATTTTACTTTATTTTTAGTCTACTTCTTTATATACATAAATATATATTACATATATTTTGCAACAAAAAAGCTTCAGCAATTTTCTCGCTTTAAAAAATATGTCCAAAACTCGAAGTCTATGCGAGGAACATATATACAGCTTACACATAATATATAAAAAGTGAGTCATGCTTTGATGCCCAAAGAAAAGAATAATAAGAAGAACGAATAACGAAATGCAAGGCAAAAATAAACAAAACTTCCATGTGGAATTGAGAAAATTGTCTGGAATTGTTGGTAAACATGGTTTTCCGTTTAAATTAGCTAATTACGAGACACACACACTTTACGATATATGTATAATACGATACGTTAAACATAATTACTAAATAGTGAATCACACACGCAATATTAATCAAGCAGAACATTTATTATATTATATATCGTTTAAAACTGACCAACAAAAGAAAATAAAAGAAAACACAAAGCAAAAAACAAAATACAAAAAACACTTGAAACAAAATCAGTTCTGAAACACAAAATTGATTGGTTTTATTTACAATTTTGTTTGCCCAGAAGCAGTCACAGGGTATTAAGGCCTGCGATAAGAAGGCAACTCCTGTGCATCATCGAGGTTGCTAGCACCAATGACTGCGGCTCAACATGTACCTAGCAACATTCTCTTGTGCATTCCGCCAAATACTACTTGTTTTCCTGTAAAAATCTCCACTGGATGTTGCACAACATGTTTCTAGCAACATTTGCTTGTGAATTCCGCCAACCAATAGGATGTAACTTGACTTACTTGTATTCTTCTATAATATTTAATTCGCTTTTAATTCATCTGGTTAATCTGGAGAACATATAAATAATAATTGATTGCACAATTCTGACTGTTTCCGGGAGAAATACAGGCCCTCAGGAGTACTAAAACAAAACCTACATGATTTTAAGGCTGGTTTTTGGTGTCAGCTTCTGGTTTCCTTGCTCCGATGCTGAAAATTCGTTGGCCAGCAATGTTTTAGAGTACTGCTGAATAATTTCAAAGGATAATTAATGAAAATTGAATAATATTAGGTATTTTGACAATGAAACAAAATGAAATACATTAAATCGTAAGTTTGGTTAGGATAAATATATTAAAAGAAGATTTTTTGAACTGTACGCTCAAAATTAATGTTCGTTTAATTTCTTTCTTTCTCTCTGCAGTCATGGCCAACCAGGCGACTCCTGAGCTTTCCCAGCGGCTCTTTGGCTCCTCTTCCACCACAATCTCTGCAGCCCCTAAAGCCACCACTGTCAGCAACACAGCTGTTCCGGAGCCACTGCCCCTGCTGGAGATTAGCGATAACCGTGACGCGGCACCCGTTCACTTGCCCACTATCTTGGGCCTAAAGATTCGAGCCATCAATCCACCAACGCCGACCCCGACGCCCACACAGACGCCTCCGCAAACGCCATCGAAGTCCAAGCCGAAGATCAAGCAGGGAAGTGGCAGTGGCAACACCAACTCCTTGCTGAAGCAGCAACTACGAGGTGGCGCCAAGGATCCCGAGGTTCCGCCCAGACGGATCACAGTGGCCGTTTCCCCCAATTCCACTTTGAGTATCGAGGAGAATGCTTCCAAGGAGATGGCGAAGTCGAGCCAGGATGAGGTCAATGCCTGCAGTGGACTGCAGTCCCTGGCCAATGCCGCGGAGCAGCAGGCGGCGCAGGTGCACCACCAACTACTGCTCCACATGGCGGTGAATAATCCCATGCTGAAACCCACCGATTTCTACCAGCAGCCACAACAGCAGCAGCAGCAACAGCAGCAGCAGGCTTCACCCTCCAGTGCTGGCCAGTTTATGGACGATGACATGGAGTTTCTCATGAGCGATCAGCCGCTGAAAGATGACGAGCCTGACCATGAAATGCTTACCTTGGCCGATGAGAATGCTGGACTGCCTGGCTATCAGGATGACCCGTCAAAGCATGAGGAGGAATCACCGCCAGCACCTGCTCCGCCGGTGTCCAGAAGTGGCAAGAAGGGAGCCAAAAGACCCATTCAACGGCGGCGGGTACGCCGCAAGGCCCAGTCCACCCTGGACGACCAGGCGGAGCACCTGACGGAGATGTCCGTACGGGGACTGGATCTCTTCCGTTATGCCAGCGTGGTGGAAGGTGTCTACCGATGCACCGAGTGCGCCAAGGAGAACATGCAGAAGACGTTCAAGAACAAGTACAGCTTCCAGCGGCATGCCTTCCTCTATCACGAGGGCAAGCACCGCAAGGTGTTTCCCTGCCCCGTGTGCTCCAAGGAGTTCTCCCGGCCGGATAAGATGAAGAACCACCTGAAGATGACGCACGAGAACTTCACACCGCCCAAGGATATCGGTGCCTTTAGTCCCCTAAAATACTTAATAAATGCGGCGGCTGCCGGCGACATGCACGCCTCGCTCTATCAGCAGCAGCAGCAGGAGCAGGCCCATTACCAGAGACAGTTGGCCGAGCAGTTGGATCAGCAAGAGCAGCAGCAGCAGCACAACGCCTCCTTTGACAGCCAGGAGGACAGCTCGCAGCTGCTGCTGCTGCCGGACGTGAAGCTGGAAGACCAGGATGCCGACGAGGTCGAACTCAGCGATGGCGGCTTCGACGCCTCCTCCAATCCAGCGGCAGCCGCCGCCGCCATGCTGAGCCTGCAGCAAGATGTCATCATTAAGAATGAGATACAGATCTCGCCGTCGCCTTCGCCCACGCCCACCACGACACCGCCGCCGCCCGCCTCCTGCGCGGTGGCCGAGGGCAAGTCCTTGGCGCTGGCCACCACCGCACAAACCGCAACGTAAAGACTTTGGCAGGATAAATAGAGTTACGACGCACACAACGCAACGTTTTACCTTGAACTGCGAGGTCTGAATGAAACTGTAGAATACTTCATAGATAGATAGTTATAGACGTTAAGCGATCGCGGCAGACTCAAAACTCAAATTGGTTAGTTAAATTCACTAGATTAATGTCTAGAATGTAAACGCATAAGCAATATTATATTTACTAACTAGTACGTGCTCCGTCCAGCCTTTCATAAGCAAAACTAACTACTAATATTTAATTTTAACCTAGAGCTTAAGTTTTAAACGTAAACTAAGCAACGCACACAGTTCAGTGAACTTTAATGACTTTCGGCTTTAATTATAAACAATTTTTGACTGGCTCTCTGCCCGCGAGCAGACGACACACTCTTAGAACCTTTTCACTTCTCTTTTATTTGTGATTTTGTTGATCCTTTTTATTTAGACTCTCGTTTTAACACCTAGCAGTTTTTGTTTTTATTGTATATATAATATATATATTATTTAGATTCGTTTAATACTCAAAGTCCGTAGTATAATTTTTTGTTCAATTTCCTTGGCAACAAGCTGAAATTCAAATGTATTGGCTATTTGTGCAATCATCAAAACGAGTTGGGGCGGCGCCGGTCTGCAAGGTCCCCCCAACACAAAGTGTTGTAAACTTAATTACTTAAATTACTTAACTAGACTCTAGTTACTCTATATGTAGTATGTGTAGACCTAAGGCAAAACGATGCGATGCATGCAACAAAATGCGCAACGGACTTCCAGTGAAGATGAAATTAACTGATATTTATACGGAATCCCAAATCCTGGTATTATGTTTTAGTTCGCTGACTTTAACAACAACCGATTACTTAACGCAACAACTACGACTTACAACTTACGAATTAGAAATACGCGCTCAATTAGATGTTTTAGTTGGAAAAGTCTTCTAGGCGAAACTCTTCACGGAGAGAGACCATAAGCGAATTGAGTTCATTGAATAAAGAGAATATTTTACTGAAAAAAAGGCATCGTTTCTGTTTTTCTTTCGGATCAGTTGAGATTTCCTTGTTACGCTCTTCCAGTAGCATTTTAGGGAGAGCGACGCTTCAGGGGGTCTTATTAAACAATATGAACTCAAGACTCTAGGTTCTTAAACATTTATTGCGTTTCTGCAGATATCTTAAGCTCTACTGATTATTGGCCCTTCGGTACCAGAACCGAGCGCGAAAGTCATCCGAACAGGTGAGAAAAGCTGGGGCATTCGGTGAATGGGTGATGTAACGCACCGGTCCGTTGTGGCCAAGAGAGTTAAGCGTCAGTCGACAGCCATTTCGGGAGTTCCACGAGCACAGCGACGTGGTGGCCTCGTCCGGGAAGAGTACATAGTCCTCGGTGTGGTTGAACACGGCCTCTGTATGGTGCTCCTGCTTGCCGGTGGTTCCGGCACCCGTATACGTCTGGATGGGTCGGCTGGTGCACAGCTCCCATAGATAAACAAGGGAATCCATGCCGGAGGAAAGGAGATACTGAAAGTGGAGAGAAATATAGTCGAGAATCGTATCTCTGCCAGAGCCTAAGTTCTCACCTTTCCATTCCGTGTGAACTCCAGCGAACAGATGGCCGCACCGCCATGCGCCTCGGCAATGGTGTTGATGCACCGCCCGCTGATGCCGTCCCATACCTTAATATCGCCGTCGTAGCTACCCGTGGCATACAGCTTGGCCGTGGGCGAATACTTCACGCAGGTCACTCCCGCCTTGTGCTGCTGCGAGGGAATGGCGCTGACGAAGCACTGCGTGGTGTGCACATCGTACACGCGCAGGACATTGTGTTCCGTGCCGATGGCGATGTAGTCGCCGGTAGGATGGAAGGAGAGACACAGCACCGGCTCGCAGTCAGTGAACACCTTGTGGGCCTTCTTCACCGACGGCTTGGCGATGTCGAACAGCTTGACGGTGCCGTCGCGCGAGGCGGAGGCCAGGATGTGCTCCTTGGGGTGGAATTCCAGGTAGGACACCTCGTCGGTGTGGTCGTACAGAGTGCGTATGACCGGATGGCCCTGCTGCTCGCGCCCTGGCTCAATGTCTTCGGGCGCTGACTTGGCCAACATCCGTTCCACATCCAGAATCTTGATGCTGGCATCCACACTGCCGGTGGCCACCAGGGAGCCGTCACAGCTGAAGGCTCCCGCACGACAGGCCTGCTTATGCGAGGTCACATAGGCGGTCTCGTAGGAGTGCGGTTCCGGTGCCAAGGCAGATGCCTCCGGCTCGAACTCTAGATCAATGCCTGGTAGCACGTCGTCCGAGTGTGTTTTGTCCTTGTCGCTAAGCGTCTGCATTCCGGCTATCATCACGTGCAGGAGCCGCTCACTCGGCGCACACTGGTCCGCCTTCACCAGCATGGACAGCTCCATGGCGAACTTCTCTAGGCCATCGTACATCAGTTGGCTGAAAGGGAGCCGGTTTTTGTGGTGTCGTGTTCATTTATCGGACCCACTTACCTGATCATCAGACGGTAGAGTATCTCCCGGTTCTTGACCAGGTTGCTGGGGTCCAAGATCTCATCTCGCATCTTGGTAACTTTATATTTTCTCGGGTATAAACAAAGTTAAAAGAGACAAAACGTCGTACTCCCTTAATAGTGGTTATCGTTATCGACTATCGGTCTTATTGGCCGGTCTGCCATCTCTGGATAAGACGGTATTTAAATACTGTTATCTGGTTTCATTTGAATTTCCTACAAAGCTTAGTAAATAATTGCTAAAAAGGAAATAAATATAACAACTTCTAACCTCTCCTCGTATTATGAATGTTTACCATACTTTGCTATGTGTTTTAGAACTTATTCCCTCTGAATTCAGATTTGCGGCGAATTCAATTTAAATTTAATTTGTATTTTCTGAATTCAGTATTAGTGCGAATTCGCTGTTAATGTCACACTAAACAGCTGCAACACGTGCGGTTTCAAATTGTTTTGGTTTCACTTAAAGCAGCGTTTTTATTTACTAATTAAACAGTTTAACCATGAAGATACGCAAGAATCATAGAGGCAAGCACTACCGCTACAATGTGAACCGCAAAACGCTGAACAAAACCCGCAGCTCTACGGGCAAGATTAAGGAGTAAGTTAATATCTTCAAGAAGACTCGGGCCTTCCGTTCTACAACTCTTACCCTCCCTTTGTTGCCCCAGTCCCAAGATGAAGAAAATGTGGATGGAGAACCAGCGTGTGGGCACCAACTTTAGTGAAATGGGCCTGGCCCAGGACGTCAACAAGGCCATTGCTATACCGAGCTACAAGAAGGACCGCCTTCAAGCGGCAAAGGTTGTCAATGGTTTTATTGAGGAGGACCTTGATGAGGACGAGCTGCGAGTCCTGGGCCTGAAGAAACCACCTGTAGAGGAGGCACCAAAACGCGGACACGTAGTCCAGGAGCTGGAACAACTTGCCAGCGAGCGCGCAGATCCGGAATTCAGGTATTCCCAGTGCTCTCCAATATAATAGCTATATCTAAACAATACAATCCGTCAGGTTACCCAAAGGCGTCGTGAAGGAGCTCTCCTACTTTCTCACCAAACACAAGTTCAACTACAAGGCCATGGTCACCGATCGTAAGAATTATGGTCAATGGACCTGGCGACAGTTCCGCCAGAAGATCCAGCGATTCATGGCCATTCCTGAACAGTTCAACGTGTATCTGGAGCAGAAGAAGCTGCCCGTGGGCGTGAAGCCGGATTGGGAAGAGTACGAGTCGGACAGTGAATGGACCTTGTAAATTATTTTTGCGTTGGATTTAAATGCTTATGTAATGCCTAGACTTATCTTAATCTTTAAATAAACTGAGAAATAAGAACCCAATGAGGAGAATATCCTTTACCGAAAGAATACGAACTATCAATTCTCAATATTACTTATAAGAATTTACAGCAATTTATGCGCGAAATATGAATCCGCTTGACCGTGTAAAATGCCTTCATTCATTTGCCATTACCGTTACATTTTAAATGGATACACGTCATTGTGACATACGTTTGAGGGAGACAGATATTTCTGTCATCCGAAAATTGCATCGTGCTGCCGTCGACATTTTGAATTCAAGAGATGAGCGCGTGCATTACAACGTATTTACATATGAATACATTACCTTTCCTAGAAGAATGTTTATAACATTATCTAAGTGCCTCGTACCTACTTATCAGAGTCCGTAGAACCGAGGGTTCTTCTGAAAGTCGACAGGTGCAGTAAGCGGAACCCGATTCAGAGGCCCCAAAGCATGAAAAATCTCTGCAATGTTTATTAATATATATTTTTATTTCCTAATCCAGTCATAGATATAGTGGTCTATCTCCAATGATATAAGAACACCAGGAAAATCAATCGAATATAATGGAAACCCCATCCACAAGGCTTGCACGCGTGCGTATCCCGTGTCCCGGCGGAAAACCTGATCGGGTGCCATCTCTAACCTGTCGTGGTTCGGTTTTGCTCGTTTTTCCGTCGACTGCCTCTCTCGGTCTTTCCGTTTTGTGATTTCGTAAGGTAAGGTTCGCAGCCAGTTGAAGCTCCCGATAAAATCCTTAGGAATTCCCATATTAATAGGCATCGATTGATTTTCCAAGTGTGCTTTGACCCGACAAGTGCCAGTCTCGCGAACTTCCGGCATATTCAGTCGAATTTCCATCGATTGAGAGGTGAATAATAAGCTTTTCTGCAATTTGCAGAACCGCAGGGCAAGTGTGCTTATGTGTGAGTGAGTGTGTGTGTGAGTGTAATTGCAGTGCCGGCCGGTGTCCCATGACGTTTTGCATAATAGCCGCATGGAAATAACGGTGGCAAATCGATCCCAGCTTAATAGTTTGGTAATTGGAGCCGCTACTACTCGTGGGGCCCCTGTTTTAGCAGTAGATTAAACAAAATTCCGAAAGACTTGCGAATTCCAACATGGCGGCGGTGCATGTGCATGTGTGTGCGTGTTCGATTTGGCTCGATATTCCCGTCAAATTCCTTTCTCACGCTGGTTTCGCTGGATTTTACATTGGAATTTTGCGCAGAATATTCAAATTATTCATGACACATGCTCGGCAGATTTTCTTTGCAGTCCAAGTGTGTGTGTGTGTGGGTTTTGTCTCCCAAAGTATTTTTACATATCCCTCCTTCCTCATCTGCTTCTTTCTTTCTTCTTTTCCTTTCATGCAATTTGCACTTCGATGCAAATACAGAGATTTAAAAATAACATGCGGGAAAATCTGCAAGTAAAATTGTCACTAGGGTAGAAAATAAATCACAACGCCCTATGCCTGTGTGTGTGTGCGAGGAAAGAGAGCCCCCATCTCTTTTTTTTCTGACTCGCGGCAAGTGCAATCTGCGGCCATTTCGGCATCTCTCCGTCTCGCTCTCCTGCCCGCTCTGCTTATTGCCTATCTGTGCATATGTGTGCGTGTCTGTCGTGCAGTTTTTCACCCTTTGGAATCGTGAATTTTCTGCCGCACGAATGTTTTCAGAGTCGTTGAATACCGATGCTTCCATCCGATTGATTTTGTTATTCCTTTTTTTTTTCGACATTTCATGCTAAATTTTGCACATTGCAAAAGCTACTATGCAGCTTATTGAAAGAAAATTTCGCATTACGAAGCCGGCCGGCGATTTTGGCATTTCCCCAGAGCCTTTTGGATCCGCGGTGGTTTGGGGTTAATGCTCGTCGTCGTCGTCGTCTGGCTGGAGAGAATGCATTTTCTCAGAGCCCCGGGACTTCGGCTCTGTTCGGTTTCTGTCTGGGGCTCGGTATTGATTTTTCACCCGGTGCAAATCGGTATATCTCCGCATTACGGCAGTCTTCAAACTGACGGACACTTGGCTTGGTCGTTGTCCGGGTCCAAAGTACGGAAGAACACTTGAAACGCATATAGACATTATTTCACATTTTTGTGCAAGCCCTTTTTTCAGACATTAATTTTCTGTTATTTTTTTGTTGCAGGATATTTTCGTCCTGTGGGTTTGTGATCAGTTTTTGCTAGCCAAAAGCTTTCCCAGCGAGCAGCTCTAAAAAAGGCCTCAATTAATCAGGTGAGTTTGATTTTTTCACTCTTTAATCCAAGGGAAACTGTCCGAACTGATGAGAAAAAATAGCCCTTGTAACTCGCCAGTAATTAAGCTTTTTGTTTTTGTCAAAGAGGACCATTTCCTAGGAAATACACTGGGGAAAATTGTTATGAAATTAATTGAATATTAGTTTCTATTTAATATATGTTTCATTAGCAATATCTACAATTTAAATGACTAATTAAAAATATTCCATGAAGTGCCCTTATTTTTTTTAAATTACTATATGAAAAATCCTACTACCGCTTTTCTCTTGGTGCTCTTCTGTGCATGTGTGTATGCAACGTTCTTTGGGTGTCTACACTACGATGACACGACCCACACCCACCGCATACATACATACATACGTCATAGAGCTGCAGCGCCTCCCAGTAGCACCCACAGTCGACGTCCTCCCAAATCTATATACTATATACAATACTACATGTTATTTCCATTTAATTTGACTTGACCCATTCGTGTCTCACTTCTAGCGTTAAAGAAAAGGATAAAGCCCTTCGTTCGTTGAAAACTCTGTGAAGATGGGAAAGGAGAAGATCCATATTAACATTGTGGTTATTGGCCATGTGGACTCCGGCAAGTCGACGACCACCGGCCACCTGATCTACAAATGCGGCGGCATCGACAAGCGTACGATCGAGAAGTTCGAGAAGGAGGCCCAGGAGATGGGCAAGGGATCCTTTAAGTACGCCTGGGTGCTGGACAAGCTGAAGGCGGAGCGCGAGCGCGGCATCACCATCGACATCGCTCTGTGGAAGTTCGAGACGGCCAAGTACTATGTGACCATCATCGATGCCCCGGGACACAGGGACTTCATCAAGAACATGATCACCGGGACCTCGCAGGCGGACTGTGCGGTGCTGATCGTGGCCGCCGGCACCGGTGAGTTCGAGGCGGGCATCTCCAAGAACGGTCAGACCCGTGAGCACGCCCTGCTGGCCTTCACGCTGGGCGTGAAGCAGCTCATCGTGGGCGTGAACAAGATGGACTCCACGGAGCCACCGTACAGCGAGACTCGCTACGAGGAGATCAAGAAGGAGGTGTCCTCGTACATCAAGAAGATCGGCTACAATCCGGCCTCGGTGGCCTTCGTTCCCATCTCGGGCTGGCACGGCGACAACATGCTGGAGCCCTCGGAGAAGATGCCCTGGTTCAAGGGCTGGACCGTGGAGCGCAAGGAGGGTAAGGCGGAGGGCAAGTGCCTCATTGACGCGCTGGACGCGATCCTGCCACCGCAGCGTCCCACTGACAAGCCGCTGCGCTTGCCACTTCAGGATGTCTACAAGATTGGTGGCATCGGTACCGTACCCGTTGGGCGTGTGGAGACGGGCATCCTCAAGCCAGGTAAGCGCCAGGCAGCTATTTACTCCATCTTGATTGGCTCCATTGTTTTTCCGGGTCGAGTGGGAGTGCTCTCTCTGTCTGTCTACCCTTTGATTATTTCATTCATGTACTCCTTGGAATTTGGGTCGGCGTGGGGTGCCACTCCCACACCCTCGGCTCGCCGGTCCGAGGCTTGCCACGATGCCCTGCGCATGTATGCATTATTGAGCGAGCGTCTCCGCCGAGAGCGAGGCGGCACTCCACCCCCATTCCAGGGCTCGGTGCACGTTGGGAAACCACAGTTTTCGAGAATTTTCCCTTTTCCGACTCTATATTAAATATAAATTAATATGCTCTTCATAGCTTATTATTGGCTCCTTATAATAGGAATCATTATATTATTACGTATACGCACATGTTACATTTCATTTCAAGACACTCCCGTCTTGATTTTGAGCCGTGTATGCATCCAACCCCCGTTAGACTGTCACATATATATACATATACCTGTCCCGACATAACTCTGTAACTGTGTTCGTCGCCTTCGTTTCCGCTTTCGTTGCAGGCATGGTCGTCAACTTTGCGCCGGTCAACCTGGTCACCGAGGTAAAGTCCGTGGAGATGCATCACGAGGCTCTCACCGAGGCGATGCCCGGCGACAATGTCGGCTTCAACGTCAAGAACGTGTCGGTGAAGGAGCTGCGTCGCGGCTATGTGGCCGGCGACACGAAGAACAATCCTCCCAGGGGAGCAGCCGATTTCACCGCTCAGGTAGGAATGCTGATAACCTGTTAAGAGTTTATTTTAAGTTTGTTCAAAATTTAATCAATTCTTCGAAGTTTATTTAACTAGAAACAATTTTTTAAATAATCTAAATACTCTCATATAATCCTATTACTTCTGAACCTCTAAAGCTCAGCTAAAAATACTAAAAAATGTTCAACAAAAGCCTAGAAAATTTCTTAATATTAATTGAAATGTATATTCTCCTAAAGGGCTAGTTAATTGACTGACTATATCCCTTCTTTTATTACAGGTGATTGTGCTCAACCATCCGGGCCAGATAGCCAACGGCTATACCCCAGTTTTGGATTGCCACACGGCCCACATCGCCTGCAAGTTTGCCGAGATCAAGGAGAAGTGCGACCGTCGTACGGGCAAGACCACCGAAACGGAGCCGAAGGCCATCAAGTCCGGTGATGCGGCCATTATTGTCCTGGTGCCCAGCAAGCCGCTGTGCGTCGAGAGCTTCCAGGAGTTCCCACCTCTGGGACGGTTCGCTGTACGCGATATGCGTCAGACCGTGGCCGTTGGCGTCATCAAGTCCGTCAACTTTAAAGAAACGACCTCGGGCAAGGTAACAAAAGCCGCTGAGAAGGCACAGAAGAAGAAATAACTAGGGTGCCAGCAGACCTACGACAACATCACTCGAATCCAACAGCAGACGGCTAGAGCAACAACACCAGCAACAAAAACAGCAACAACAACACCAGAAGCAACATACACACATCTCAAGTTTATAATATCCACTCGACGATCAAAAGCAAACAACCTTAGCTCCTTCGTGGCAACCAAGAAAACGACACCAATTACTACTATTAACAACAGCTGCCGGCAGATACAGCTGAGGCAGATATTATATGAAATCGAGCAGATACAGATACTACGATATATAATAATCCCACATACAAATATTAGCGAGAAGAAGAGCTGCAGCATAGTACCCGTACCCCTACCCGTACCCGATAATGCCAAGCTAGAGTCCGCCTTGGCCGCCTTGGCGGTGGTAGTAGTGGTCCACTGCATAATCTATCTCAACTTGTATCGCCATCGCAAGTCGTTCCGCAGGAAACCCACGACCTGGACCGGGGCACTGATGCTGTAGCTCCGATATATACTCATCTACAAAACTAACCTTACATTTGATTAGCAGCCACACACACACACATCCTGTCGTGCATCATCCACCCGAGTCTCGAATATGGATTTTAAACACTTTTTATACTTTTGATAAGTCAAGTCGGAGGCATTCGATTTAAAATCTATTATACGATGTAATTTCCGAATTTAGTTTTAAACCACGACCCCCTCCCCACGCTACACCCAACCCAAAAAAGAAAAAACAAAGACTACATTCGAAATGAATTCAAAATTTCTCTTGAAACCAAAAGACAAATGCTTAAGAAGTATTACAAAAAACAAAGAAAAAGAACATCATCTTAACACACACATAATCATGCGGTTTTTGAAAACATTCTAAATGTTTGATCGAGCCTCATTTAGCATTTGCATACTACTTACATTAAATTATATACGTTAACCACATCGTTCGTCATCAGCGCCCATAAGAACCATCATGTAATTCACGTTACTCTCTCACTCTCGGAATTTATAAACAAAACAAAAAATCGTAAACAATTGTAACCGACACCAGAACCATTCATATGGATACAGAACATGTTGCTTGATACAAGATCTTTTAAATGATGAGAAAAATAAAGGAAGCTTAACCGTAATATACCAAAATATATAAGAAGTGGTTTTATTTATTAAATTTAAGATAACTATGGGATCAATAAATTGGTTTTTGAGATAAGAGTTATAAGCTGGGTCTGTGGGATGTCAGGATATAATAGCGTAAAAATGATTAGAAACAATTTAATTTTTGCCAGATTCCTAGCAAGCCTTAGTACAAAATATGAGCTCTGGTAATTTACCAATGTAAACTTAAAAAATAAAATATATCTAATCTGTGCACAGAAAGCTCTGACACAGTGTATAAATTTATTAAACAAACAAGTTAAATGTTTAAACCCAGTTTCCTAACTCAAGATTTTAGTCCACAAAAATACCTTAGTAACCCACTGCACACAGACATTCTGGTAACGCTGCAGTTTTAAGATAATACTACCTCTACGAATAAGTGTTGTCGTGCGAATTAATGCATTAAAATTATGCTTTTAAAAATTGTATATACTAAGTAATTAATTTTACATTTTACGTTTAGGATTTGAGTTCATTCGCTAATTTCGAAATATAACAGCTTAAATTTAATCGATTTTTTTACTCAAAGAATCGAATATTTCCCAGCTCTAGGCAGCGCTGCTCCTCTGACTCACTAGGCGGCTTTTATAAAAACAACAAAGCAAATCACATCAGAATCTCAGGCTGTTCACAATTAAAACAAAAAAGCCGTGATTCATACCATAAAGTCCCCCTTTGTGTACAATTAACTTTAGCCGAGCGAAGAACTTAGCTCGCAGAACTCGAAAATGGCAGATCCACGCATCCGGCAGTTGGTTATCAAGACAGGAGTTGTCAAACGCCTGGCCAAAGAGAAGTCCGTCTACGAAAAGGAGGTCTTGACGGAAAAGGCCAGGATGGAGAAGTTCAGGGGCGAGGGCGCCGACGATCATGTGCTGCGCAAGCAGGAGGAAGTCATCGCCGAGTGCGAGATGATGATTCCGGACTCTAAGAGAAGGTAACCGCAGGTGGCAATTTGTTTAAGCTGGGTAACTTATCCCTTGTCACTTCTCAGGCTGCAGAAGGAATTCGAGGTCTTGAAGAAGTATCTCGATGACGAGCAGGACTTGAAGGAGACGGAGGCGTACACCAAGGCCGCAGATATCCTCGGAGAGGCCAAAACTATCTTAGAAACCTAAGAACCCAACGGCAGCCACACATTCCCTGCATCTCTTGTATATTCCTGAGTATAAAAGGCCATCATTCAGCTCTGAATCAAGCTGAAGGCCTCAAGCTGCAAAGCGGCTTTATTCCAAAGCATTTGCACCCTTTCTTAGCATTTAATACCTCATTTTGTTCGGATTTAAAAAAAAGGAATAATTTAACAATCAAAACAAAATCAGCTGTCGGGTTTTCATATTTTCAAACACTTATTCTGTGAAAAGCCGTCTTGAATTTATCGATTTGGTTGTAAGGAAGCTCAATTTTAAATATGTTTGGTACCAATTTATAATAATCAGGAAAAGGTCTTTAATAATATTAAATAAATAACGCTATAACTGGCATTTACTTTTGCTATTTGCACACTTGCGTTTACCAACACTGGCTGTCCAAAATGCCGCACAAAAGTGTTAAATTAAGCAAAATTAAACAAAATATTCGAAATGTTCTTGACAATTTAGAACAACTGGAGCACCTAAGTTACGACGACTCACAAGATTTCAATGCGAAGCAGGCGGAGGAACTGCAGCGCAACACGACAACCCTGTTGGATGCACTTGACCAAGTGCCCGTGACAAAAGTAGCCGGCATACAAAAACAAAGGAAACGCCGCCGCTTGGATAAACAAAAGAAAAATAAACTCAGATGCAGAGTCAAGAAAGCAAAGCAGGATTTGGAGGAGCAACCAAAGATATCCGTTGAACCACCGCTGAATCGCAGGGAGAAACAAGCGGAACACATTTCTCTAAAAAAACGCCATGATGCCGCCTCTATGTTGCAAACCTTTGATCTTCTAGAGAAACTGTGTGAATCTCGAGGCGGTGACAAGGTAGCTCTCAACCAAAAGCTGGCCCAAATGCGCAATGTGTGGCGAAGAGTTCAGCAAGAGAATGAGGGCGATCTTGACAATAAGTCCACAAAGAGGGTAACCTCTATAGAATCGCAATGGCAGGAGGTTTTCTTTGGCCAATCTTCAGTTTTTGTTAGGGAAAATATGGAGACCTTCTGCAAGAGGCGGTAAGATTGGAAGATTTATAATCTTTCGAGATTTTCTTCATTACAGATAATTTATTTCAGGTCTATATGGGATTCTTATATAAGCTATGGGAAGAGAGCCTCCTGTATACCCAGAGGATGGGTGCTACCGCCTGAAAATCCCTCGAATCTGTGGGCGGAATACAGAACTACCTAAATATGATATTCAGTAATTGATAATAGTCGCTCATTAAAAACAAATGCGAAATGGAACCATTAAGTACAAGCAATCGCTCAGTGACAATTATGTTGTGGAATTTTATTTCTTTAGAAGAATATCTGTGTGTTTAGCTTAAGTGAGGGGCAAATGCGGACTCAATCACGCTCGCGGTGGATTCCAGCCGCTTATTCGTAGACCCAATCGACGGCAGCCGGGGTCCAGGTGACCAGCTCCTTCTCGTTGAACCAAAGAGCAATCTCCTTCTCGGCAGACTCGACGGCATCGGAGCCGTGGATGATATTGCGTCCGACCTGGATGCAGAAGTCACCACGGATGGTGCCGGGCAGGGAATCGGCGGGGTTGGTGGCACCGAGCATCTGGCGGCCAGTCTTCACCACATTGAGGCCCTCCCAAACCATGGGCACCACGGGGCCGGAGTTCATGTAGTTGACGAGTCCGGGGAAGAAGGGACGGGCCGACAGGTCGGCGTAGTGCTTCTCCAGCAGCTCCTTGGAGGCCTGTAACGATTGCAAAACGCGTTATCACTTGATTACTTTTTTGACCTCTAAAACTAGCATAGTGTCCCCACTAATGGCTATGACGATTGCACCCAACCCACCGGCGCCACCTTTGAGGTTAGATCAGAAGATAACCCCTCGTGGGTCGTCGCATCTGCATCGATTTTGTTCAGTAATCTAATTATCACTATCGCTTACCCAAGTGAACTTCATGGCGACCAGCTTGAAGCCCTTCTGCTCGAAGCGCTCGATGATCTTGCCGACGAGTCCACGCTGGACGCCATCGGGCTTAACCATGATGAAAGTACGCTCCTTGTTGGCCGCCATCGCTATGGAGATAATTGAGAAAAGTGCCAAAATGGAGCCGAGCATTTGCAGCTTCATGTGTTTCGTGTTCAGTGGAAAAATCTCGAGTGCAATCCGCCGGTTGGCTGAATTTATTCGTCAGCGCCATGCGGTCACACTGGGGGCTCCAAAAGTTAACTTGCGTATCATTTAATCTAATTAAAATTTTTCAAATTAAACCGTAATCTAAGTAATTTTATTTATCTTACCATATAGTTTTTAAATTAAAATTTGCAAGAAAATAATAGAGGCAAGAGAATAGATGGGGGTTTTTTTTTTTAATTTTTAAATAAGCTTGAAATGTACTTCTCTTGTAAAAGATAATTTATTACATTATTACAATTCTTTGCAAACTTTTACAACTTAAACCTTTATTTTTAAATAAATTTGTCTAAATTGTGACTATTAAACTTGGAATAAAAGTGATAAATACGCATTATTAATTTGTGTTAAATTAAAGTTAAAAATAGAAATAAAAAATTAAGTTTGGTGAACTCAGTCGTCAGCTTGCTGTGCTTCTGCGCAGTAAGACCGTGCCGCCGGAGTCGAAATTTAGGGTCTTTTTCGATTTAACCCCCATTCTTTTTTGTTTTTGGGGATGAAGCTGTGTGTGTTTGCGTTTTTGCAATTGTTCGACTTGAAAAAAGTAAGTTTCCTGCAAAAGCTCAGTGAATCCGAAAAAGTGAAAAATCAATCATTACTGTATTCTCTTTCTCCTCGCCGAAAACAGTCCCAAGATGGAGGATTGTGAAAGCGATGTCTCGCAGTTCATGCTGGACGACCTGCAGCTGGCGGCGGAGCTTGGAAAAACTCTGCTGGAGCGGAACAAGGAGCTGGAGACGCAGATCAAGGAGTGCAAGTGCAAGGCGGATGAGCAGGAGCGCGAGATAGTGCACCTGCGAAAGCACATCAATGCCATGACCGAGGTGAACGACTCCCGGCTCAAAGTCTACGAGCAGCTGGAAGTCGGGATCCAGGACCTGGAGCGAGCCAACCAGCGGCTGAATGTGGAGAAGAGTCGCGATAAGAAGCAGATCAAGCTACTGACCACCAATGCCGAGGGTCTGGAGGCCCGCTGCGAGGAGCTAACTCAGCAGCTTAGTGATGCACGGCAATCTCTGAGCACGGAACGCCGAAAGGTCGATCGTTATCAGCAGGAACGTCATAATATGAAAGCCGCCGAGCCACCGATTTGCTACAACACGAATCAACCCATAAGCAATGACCAGGAAATGGTCTTTCCGCAAATGCAAGCCATAACCATGAGCAGTCCTGAGAACCTCTCACTTCGCAATGCCAACCTCGCCTTGAGTCTGGCCGAAAAGAGCTCCCTTAAGAGCGAGGACAACGAGGAACTAGCCAAGTTGCTCTGTGAAATGGAGACCATTAAGCGAGATTTCCTCACGGAGCAGCAGCGTTGCGGCGAACTGGAGGAGCAGCTGGTGGCTATCATCCAAGAGAACCAGTGCCTGCAGGGCCGCCTGGCCGACACCAGTGCCAACCAGGAAATGATGTCCATGCACGAGGAGCTCTCCCTTTTGGACGACGTTAGACAGGGCCAGATGTGCAGCCGATGCCTGCGAGATATGAACGAAAGCATACACAATATCGACGAGCAGTCATCCGTTGCCCCGACCGAAGAGATCTACGAGGACGACGAGCGGAGCATGCTCAGCGAAAGCACCTCCAAGTTCAGCCACAGTGCCATTGAGGACCGCTTCCGGAAGCCCGACGATCTCCACCTGAACGCCATTGAAAGCTCAAATCCGTATCGCGATCTAGTTGAGAAATATGAGGCTCTGCTGGAGGTGCAGCGGACATCGATCGCCGCGAAAGCCCTTGTCGATGCCAAAAAGACAACTGACTTGAATCCTCCTCCCTTGCAGCTGGGAGCTGGAAAGAAAGAGAAGGACACCATAGTCACCAGCTCAAAGGAATCTGTGGTTACGCTGAACAACGCGCCCATTGAGTTCTCAGAGGCGGAGACCTCCTCGTCGGGCTTCTCGGATGGAACGGGCAACAAGTGCACACAAACTGAAGAGCGTCCCAGCTCCTTTCTTTGCTCAATCAGTAATGGCAACGACTGCAAGTTTAGTATTTACGACGATGTCAGTCCCATCGAATCTCACTTCCGCAATCGTCCCGAGCACAGAGAGCTTTTCAAGGAGATATTTGGGGTGTTGAAGAAGGCCGCCGATAACAATGATAACGAGGATAAGCAAGCAGTCGTTGAGGAAGAGGCATCTGCTACAGATATCTTGGCACCTCAAGTCGCCATCGCGCCCTTGAAGGAGGAATCCCCCGAAGACTTTATAGACGACACCCAAAGCGTTGTCTCCTCGATCATGTCCAGCCAGTCCATAGCCATATCCGAGTGCGTGACCAAACTGGAGCGCAAAACGGCCAAAAAGCACATACTATCCGTCTCCAGTTCCTTGAACACCGCCTCTAAGCAAGGATCTATCTGCGAAGCGTCGAGCATGAAACCCATTGAGGAGAATGGTCGAGTGCTTACTCCCCTCAAGCGAGAGCCCCTCGAATACATAACCATTGCTGTTGGCATCAAGAAAAAGAATCGTCGGAAGCACCGCAACCAGAGCTCATCCCGAGATCGTGTCGACTTGATAGATTCCCGTGATAATGTGACCCGGAACAGTCCCCTTGCCATCAGACAACACCACATGGGACAGAGCAGTGTCTCAGCGCCATTGAATAGGGACTTTGGACGCGGCATTATCCGCAGAGGCAATGCCCCATCGTCGTCGTCCTCTGGCAATTGGAATGGCTCGCCAATGGTAATTTACAACCAAAACATGAATACTCCTCGAACTTCGCGTGGCCAGAATACCGTTTCCCAGGATCTGCATAAACTTAAGAAACTCGATCTATCCTACGCCGAGGTCTTACGACGCGCCGACCCCTGTGATCATATTCCCTCGAAATTACATTCCCAGCGACCGCAGCAGAACGGATCCAACGCACGGAAGAACCGCCAGAAACGCCAATAAATCTACTCTAGAGAATTTAGTAATTATTTACCTATATTTCCTTTTAATCGGGCATAAATACTTTTTAATTTGATGTGTCATGAGAACTCTAGTCCGCTTCGAACGCATATAGACAGTTAAATTGCCTGTAATCATAATCTCTCTGATCCAGGAATAGTTCGCTCGCAGTTACAATTGTTTTTTATTTCCGTCGTGGTTTTTCTGTGAATTGTGAATAAAAAACGGGCGGGCCAAGCTTGCAGCAAATATCCAACTTATACTTAATCCTAAAATCAGCATGACAAACTAAACTAACTATGTATCCTACCTATTAAGTCTTTTATTTCCGTAGTACTGTTTTGTCTATTTATTAAGATCTCTATATAGTTTACAAATTAATAAATATTACAATCAATTGGATGTATCGTGTTTATTTAAAGTAAATTTCACTTTCAAATTAAATGTAGCACTTGTATTGCCAGAAAACAGTATACAAAAATCTTTGTGTGAAATATATATATCTTTATAGAATTTCTCGCACATTTCACTACCCGGAAACTAAATTGTGATTGTCTACACTATCTCTTAAGATGATTCATCCCGCCTTCAGTTAAAAAAGAAAACGGCCAGAGAGTCACGTTTCGATTTCCTTTTATAATTCTGATAAGATAAATCCGTGGAATCACTCTAGGTGATAAACAATACAAGTTAACAAATAGTATATACAGTTAGAAGATGCAAAAATAAACAAATCACTCTACTTGGTGCCGTCCAGCTTCGTCAGCCCGTCAGCGTACTGGAACTCCGGGCTGTTCTCGTACTCGCACATGTCTAGGGCGATGACACAGCTCTCCTTGACCACGCGCTTGTCATCCTCGGCATAGCGGTTTAGGATCTGAATGCAGTCCTCGGTAGCAATGGCGCCCAGGGCCTCGGCACACTCGTGGCGCACCATCTCGTTCTCCAGCCGATCTTCGAGGTTCTCCTGCAGGTACGGAATGCTGCAAGGTTCCTGGAGTTGGCCCAAAACAAAGGCCACCTCGTGACGGAACAGAGCGGAAGAGTCCTTGAGTCCCTCGGCAATGGCCAGGACACTCTCCTCGGTGCGCAGGTTTCGAAGGCTGAACATAGCTCTATAGCGATCAAACAGACTCTGTTTGGCATCCAGATAGATGATCTTGAGTTCGGCGACGCTCTTAGCTCCCGCTGCCGGCGGCGAGGGATCCACAGAGGCGTAGGGATTGTTGTCGTCCACTTTCTGGCCGCTCTGCAGCCAGCGGACACGGTCCAGAGCTATAGCGCATGTTTCGGCAACCTCTACCACCGGATCCAACTTGTACTCCTCCAGAATGGGCAGCACATCGGGGTGACCGATAGCTCCCATGGCCTCCGCCGCCTCATGCCGCACCATCGGCTCCTGGGCGGTGTCTCTCAGCACCTTGGTGAGTATGTCCAGTGCGTTGGCATCCTGCATCTGGCCCAGACAGTAGGCCAGTTCGTGTTTGAGCAGAGCTGAATCATCGTCAAAGGCTTTGCTGATCGCCTCGATGGCCGTTCCACCGCCAATGTTCTTTAGGGTGAACAGGGCGCGGAATCGCTCCTTCAGGGGACGATCCTTGTTGTTCAGGACTCCGCCGATGGCTTGGATCTGCTCCTGGGAGACCATTTCGTTAGCGTTGTGGATTTATAAATATCAAAATAGAGCGAAGCCGCGTGCCCGCTTAGTATCCAGAGTTGTATTGGAGTCGAACTAGGGCTGAAAGAAACTTTGATATATCGATACAAATGCTTCTGGAGGCATGGTCACTTTTTGCAGGACTTTTAACCTCTAAAATTTCATAAAAAAAAAAAAAATTTGTTGCCTACAATGCAAATGTCTAAAATGTGACCTGGTAGGGTTTTTCCAAGAATTAAAAACATCGATCTTGGAAAATCGAAATCGATGTATCGCCGTTTTCAAAAACATCGATAGTATCGATAGTAACATCGATGTTTTTGCAGCTCTAAAAGAAGCAGTTTAGTTACGTTTACCAGCGCGGCTTTAAAAAACGCAGAAAAAAGGTGGAAAGCGAACGTTTTAAGGAGAAAGAACACCCGCATTATCTGGCCAACAGCATCTCGCAGCACCGGTGATAAAGAGCAGGCGTCCAACTCGTGGCCACTGCTCACAATCGGCATTTGTAAAAGTTGCGCGTTCACGGTATGCCCAGCGTGGCGTGTGTGTCGAGTTACCTGTAATTGTGAGCGAGCGATTGAGCCGAGCCGAAACTCGCCAGCGTTTCGAACTTAGATATTGCGAAATACCAGCGCCTATTCAACAACTGAATAATGTCGGAGACAACTGTGGCCCAAAAGCCAGAGGCGGTGCTGGACACCAGCGTGGAGGAGGGAGCAGCAGTGGACGACAAGAAAACACCCGTAAGTTTTGCCGCCGTCGCGGCACTTACATGTGTATGTATTTGGGGACAATTAGCGCGGCGTAGCGATAACGCACACCAGTGCAGGCTTCACCCGAATTATCTGCGGTGTTTTTCCAAAAGAACTTTGTGTGCGTGTGTGTTCATTTTTGTGCATTTCCATTTTTGCTTCATTGTCCATTTTCTATTTACGTTTCTTTTTGTCGAACGTTCCTTTTGCCTACCCTCGTGTGCGCGCGCTTTTTCCTTAGTGTGTGCGTGTGTGTATACGTGTGGCCGCTGCTACTCGTTGAAGAGGGCAAGAAGAAGAGGTCGGTGGTGGGCAGAGAGTGAGAGGGAGAGCAGCAGCGCGGCAATCGGCGTTTCTCTTTTGGGCTCACGTTTTGCCGCTGCCGCGTCTCGTTTGTTTTTATTTTTGCTTGTTCCCTTTTCGACTTTTTGTTGTTTGCTGTACTTTGTCATACATAGAGAGAATCACAAACACTTGCATCCGCTGCTGGCGTTTTGTTTGTGTATGTATGCGATACGTTGCGCTCCAGATTCGGTTTTAATATTTAGCCGTCGATTTTAGATCTTCGATTAGGTTAGTCTTTAAACTCCCCCGATCTAGTATTTAATGGCATGTGTTCAGTTTGGGTCCATCAATTCCACAATTTGGGGTCGGTTTAGTCAGTTGAATGGGCAATCTGTGGGGGGTGTACGTACAGTGGTGTCACTTGAGAACACTTGCACTTAAATATCACAGTGGTCGCTCTTTGCAGTGAGCGCTTTAAGTGAATACTCGATTAAATGATCATATAAGTCAACAGCGGAGAAATAATTTGGTGTCTGAATATTATTTATTATTATTATGTTATTATTATATTTTAAATTTTTTAACAAAGTTGTAAATATAACATAAAAATATATATGTAAGCTAATCTTTGCTTTTGTGTTACCTATGAACGATATCCCCTAATTTCTTTTAGTTCACTAATAACACTACAAAAATATTATATTTGTAAAAAAATATTTTTTTTTTTCTATTATTTTTTTTTATCTGTTCTAAAAGGACTATTCTATTCGTATCACCGTCACACAATCTCTACCACTAACTGATATCTTTAATATATATTTATTTGTATTATCTGCACACCTTATTGCCATGTACTCATCGAACACGTTTTTCCGGCCATTACAGAAACGGACTCCCAAACGCCGCTCGTTCATTGAGCGGGCGCAGCGGGAAAGCGAGGAGCTGGTGCGGACTATGGGAGGTAGTCTGGAACTCGAGGGCGGACGGCGCACGCGATCCAGCACTCGCGGGACACCGACGCGGGCCGCCGATACGGTGACGCCGCCGCCTAGCAAGAAGGCACGCACATCGCCGGCCTCGACAACCAAGGCGAGCGGCGGGGCTGGGAAGGGTCGCGGGGCACGCAAGCTGGACGTGGGCGGAGAGGAGCCAGAGCCAGAGCCAGAAAAGGTACAGACACCAGCCAAGGGAAAGGTAAACAACAGCACCACCATAGCTTCATATGATTTCAAACTAATGAATAAACAACCTTTCAGACCCCTGCCAAGAAGGAGAAGAAAGAGGCGAAGAAGGCGGAGAAGCCTGCCAAAGAGGATGAACCCGAAGCTGAAGTCGAAGCTGAAGCTGAAGCGGAAGAAGAGAAGGCGGTGAAGGCTGAAGAGTCGAAAAAAACAGAAGCCAAGCCAGCTGAAAGCGAAGATCAAGCGGATGCTGTGGGGGCACTGCCGGCTGTTGCAGAGGAGAAACAGAACCATGTCGATGAAGCCAAACAAAGTACAGATGAGACCGAGAAGCCGGCCGCAGAGGTGCCAAAGGCTGAAGTTCCACCGAAAAGTAATGAAACTCCAGAAAACGGTGCCGCCTCGGAAACACCTGCTGCTGCCTCGGAAGCTCCTGCTCCCGCCGCCATGGAGGTGGACGAAGAAGAGCCGGTTGCCGAGGCCAAACCAGCTACAGCTCCAGAACCCGCACCAGTTGACGATAAGAAACCTGAGGAAAAGGCCGAATCTGCCGCAATTGTGGAGGAGAAGATAACTGAACCTGCCAAGGAGCCCACCCCGGAGCCAATGGAAGTGGATGGAAGCTCGAAGAGCAGTTCGGACACAGCTCAGGTTGAGACACCCGCAGCGGATGAGGTCACCGCCCCAGAGCCAAAACCTGCACCAGAAGTCGCAGCAGAGGCTAAAGAGTCGAGTAATAATGCAGTCGACGAAGTGGCCACAGAGGTCAAGGAATCTACAGTTCCAGAGGTGCCGGCTGCCGAGGCCACCAAGGAACCCGAAAGTACGGTGGAGCCCACGAAGGAGGCCAAGGAGACCAGCACACCCAAGGAAACAGACAGCAGCGAAGAACCCAAGGAGGTTGTGAGTTCTGCGGAGCCTAAGGAGGCAGAGAGCGCATCTGTTGAAAGTGCCAAACCCGCAGCCGCTGAGGTCCCAATCGTCGCCCCTGCCACCAACGATGTCGTAAAGCCTGTGGAAGTCGAGAAGAACGTGGTACTGGCGGAGTGTCCTGTCAAAGAGGCACAGGCTAAGGCCGAAATCAATGTTAATGGTCAGTAGATAGTAGAATAGATCCGATGATTCAATAAATAACAAGACACTCTTTCAGGTGAACCCAAAATCGTCAACAATTCCGCCGATGTGGCTGAGATAGCAGCGCCGAAGGTCTGTAACTAAGGCAGATCCACCGATGGGCAACCAACAGCTTGAAAGGGTTGCGGATGTGTACAAAAAGCATCTTCAGCTCGCCCGCCGAGTTAGTCTGGATGTCGCCAACTACAAAAGCAAACATTTAAGAGTTCCCCCAGTTCTTAAGCCCATAATCCACACAGTTATGATTTTCTTTTTAATTGACTCAAAAATACCTTCAATTTGATGATAGTTTCGTGTCTTCCAGTATTTGGTTGACGCGGGAGGACGCCATAGGCTGCAATCGATGCTGGACTTTCAATGTTGCACTGTGTGCGTCAACTAACTAGACAGACAAGCAAAGAGAGGAGTGTAGGCCGTAGTTCCAGTCCTTCTTATCCTAACCCACCCACCCACGCCCCACTTCCCAGAACCATGTACACAGACAGATTGTGAAATGCATCTTAATATAATATGTATGTGTATAATTAAACAAATTGGAATCAAACAAATGATACATTGACCCGAAATGTATGTAAAATAGATGTTTTTAAATTGTAAGACACATAATATCTCTAATTCTAAACAAACAACAAAAAGCAACCTTTTGGACAACCAACACTCAAAAATATAAGCAAGCTATGTAAAACGCAGAAAGATTTTAAACCATTGTAACGACGCAATACAAATTCTCTGCGGCTATTAAGATAACACGTCTCTATGCATTACCTTACTTCTTTTATGAATTATTTTTTGTATTTCAAATCGTGTTTTATTTGAAGCATTTAGTTTTTACGTTTTGTACCGAGAACGGAAGAGGAGCGCTCATTGGAGGGAACTGTTGTTCTAGGTAAAGGTCTCCTCTTTCCTGGCGATCGATCGATCACTCCTAAACTGAATTCGTAATTATACATACATGCTAGAGTAACGAATTGTAAACTTTTTCAATGAAAAAAAGGCGGAGCAAACACAAATTCTAATAATATTAATAATAATATATATGATAATAATATATTAATACAGCAAAAGCGTAAATTAGTTTTGGAAGCCGTTGCAACTGAAATGATCAGTCAGACCGTTTTTGTATGTAGCTTTTCTTCTGTATAAGGCATCTTCATTTGAATATTCTTTTGTAAATAAATCTTTAAAAAATACAAGAGAAAAAAGAAATGTTTTATGTGCCTTTGTTGTCTTCTTTGCTGATTCCCAAATCTAGATAAAAAAGGGATTTTTTTGTATGTAGAGATTGTGCATTTATTAGGGTTCTTGTTAAACATTAATGTCTAATTAAGTAAGATATTGCTTCAGTTTAAAAAGCTCGTTGACCTATTCCTATTTCCTGCCTTTGATCTTGTGCAGGCTTCTAATCTATCACTATTCTCATGAATATTTCTATGTTCTAGTCTAGCTGTACAAATGAGATGAAGTAGTTCCATTAGGCATCTCTAGTAATGCCATTTGCCTTCTCCTTGACCTCCTCCTCATCGGGGAGTGGTGCCTTCAGGGGCAACTCTTCCAATTCCAGAACAGGGCTCGGGTCGTTTAATAAGTTTCTCACAAAAGGCGAGTAAAGCTTGGGATTTTGCTTCTCATCCTTGGCCGTGGGCCACACATAGCTCATGGGAATGGCCCAGGCAAAGACCAGCAGGATACCCACCACCTTATACCAGTAGAAGGATATGTCGTAGATTGAGAAGTCCCGATCGCTGCCGTAAGCGGTGGTCACCTGTTTAGGGGCTTCCAGCGATGGAACGGGTGTGTTGGTCACTCTGGTCAAGTTTCGGCTGTTTCTGTAGATAATGGATGGTTAATGAGACTAGGAAATTATCTTCACCTATCCTTAACTTACATTGCATTCAGGATGGCATGGAACTGAGGAGCATCACACTTTTCCAAACCGTTCGGCAGGGGCTCGTACTTGATCAAGCCGGCCTTAAAGTTAAGCTGCCCATTAACGATGATCCACAGCATGCCCAGCACGCTGAAGGCCATCCCCGTCACCGCCACCTTGGCATTGCAGCGGGGCACGAACATGCCCAGGAGGAAGACGCCCACCACAGCGCCCGTATTGATGCCTGTTATCGTCCACATCGTCTGGATAATGGAGTTGAAGTGCTGCACCATGAAGCCGCCCAGGATGCAGTAAGCTCCCATCACGACGATTGTAATTTTCATGATTCCATTGGCCTTGGCCTCTGTGTGGTTGATTCGCGGCTTGATGTAGTCGAAGTACACAACTCCGGCGAAGGAATTCAGACTGGCCGAGAGGGAACTGAGGGAGGCACTGAACACACAGGAGATGAACACGCCGGGCATGCCCATCAGGTGTCCCATAATGTCCTGGATGAAGAACGGCATCAGTTTGTCCGGCTTGCTGACGAGCTAAAGGGAATGGGATGTGTAGATGGTTAAAAGAGTCCCTTGTGTGCTGGAGCATATGCTTACCCCAGCCCCAATGGGATCACAGCCGTAGTAGTAGGCAAACATGATAATGCCAGCGAAGCAGGTGAAGGTCATGACGAGGATAAACCCAACGCCAGCCATCAATAGGCATCTGTAAAAAAAACCAGCTCTCAATCTCTCATGATTTGAAGGGTGCAAGGTACTCACCTCTTGGCATGGGCATAAGAGGGCATAGATACAATTCTCTGCACACAGCTCTGGTCTAGGCCAATTTTACCCGTCCAAAGGATCAAGCCACTAGATATTCCACCCCAGAAAGTGAGCCGCACTCGAGGATCTAGACCATAACTAATAATAATAATAATAATAATAATAATAATAATAATAATAATTAATTAATTATTATAAATATTAAATATTTATACAACGTATGAACTCACTCAAAATTGAAGCGGCCACCCTCGGCAGCATTCTCCAGGACATTGCCCAATCCCCCAGTGTTCGAGGTACCCAAAAAGGCCACCAGGAGTACAGAGAGCAACATGACGCCTCCCTGCACTACATCGGTCCACACCACAGCCTTAATTCCGCCCAGCATCGTGTAGAAGACGCAGATGGAGCAGACCACCGTGTTGATCAGATGGATATTGTATCCGGTGACTGTAAATGAAAATTAATTTGAGTTCTACAACTGAATGACATTGAAGTCTTTTTTTTCATTGTACCTTGGGAGAAGGCCAGCGAGGGGACAAACATGTAGACAGGCAGCATCAGGAATTGGTTCATGATGAACGTAATGGTCACAAGTTGACGGGTGCGCTTGTTGAATCTCATCTCCAGGTACTGTTCAAACAGATGGATAGTAAATATTATGTTTACTCTCATTCACTAAGCCCGGTAATCTTTATATATAAATCTCAAACGTAACTATTTCTAGATGGCCAATTACCGCACGCTTTGGTTATGAAATTAAGGATCCATAAGGAGTCACACTCACCTCGTAGCAGTTGGAGACATTATTATCATAGAACACTGGCACTATCACGTATATGAGAACAGGAACCGCCAGAACCATGGCCCACACAACGAATATCATATTGATGCCGAAGGCGTAGGTTTCCGCCGGCACCGACATCATGGCCACGCCGGAGAGCTGGCTGCAATGGGATCAGGAAGCTCTTTTTAAAATTGCAACCTAACCTAACATCAGAAGTGGGTAACCAAGGAAGGGATTTTCAGAACAAAAAGAGGGGCTCGAACATGAGTTGATGAATTTCACAAGGTCTGGGGGAATATTACGATTCATCTAAGCCCCCAGTTTAATGGATGCAATATACTAACCTGGCATGCGCAGCTAGATAAGGTGGATAGACATAATAGATGGGTTGGAAATGCGTAGAGGCCCGATATCGGGGGACTTATCTTTATGAGAGCCTCTGTCTGCCACTATCTTTACTGGGGATACGATGTGATGTGACGACATGGAAATTTATTGAAGAGCGGATGCGACACTCACCTGGAGACCAGGGAAATGGCCACTGGAAAGGTGGGCATCCGCTTGCCGCCCTGCAGGTACTCCTCGGTGGTGTTCTTGGCCTTCGAGAAGAACCCGAAATACACTCCAATTCCTGCCGAGGCACTCAGCATCAGGGAGAAGACGACATAGTCTGTGAGGCTGAAGCGGAGATCCTCCATGGTGGAGGATGTGGCGGAGGCCACTGTGCTGGCCAGAACGCTGGCGGTGCTTGCCATACTTATGGAGTATCCTGTATCCTGTGATCGGGTTCGTTATGGAAGCCTCAGACGATTGGCTCTGGATGCTGCCAGCACACTTGTGGGGATCGACCTGGACGCCCGTCTTAAGTAGCGCCTCCCTTATCTCGTCACGATATCTGTCTAGGCGCGTCTCGTAATCAGAGCAGGCTCCTCGTAAATCAGTAGCGCCCATAATCTGGCTAACAGAGATCTGAGGTCTCCGCCGGCATCCGAATACGAATCCGGAGATCGGAGATGGTGTGCCCTCCTGTTTAAGATGCACATTCATTTATCAATCATCTTCGATCGGCCGTACCCTTGGAAACTGCGGGACGCGACACGTTCCATCGATGAAGACTCTTCTTCTGATTACCAGAAGTTGAATCCCTCGCACCCAGGGCCTCCTCCTCCGGCGCTGATAACGGATGATGATGACGTGAACTTGATTCTCCATGCGGAGAGGTTGTCGTACGCTTTTGCGAGTCTAGTCATGATGTAAACTGAAGTGCGTCCTTCAGATGCCCTCCGAAGCGGTTCGTATGGAAAGTTTCTGCTGGGAAAGTTTCGCTGCTCTACGGAGTCTGTGGTGAAATAGGGATAGGAAAGGAATCTTTTATTAATTTTCAATGATTTTCTGTCTGGAACTTGGTTAGAATAAACATATTATATTGTACAAACATTAATTAAGTATATAAAATATATAAAATAAATTAAACATATAAAATATATAACAACAAAAATTAAAATTAATAGATCAAGTAGGAAAGGTGCTGTCAAGTGTTATCGACTGTGATATACCCGGTACCCAAAGCATTGTGATTGAAATTAAAAGGCACACTTTGTCTAATTATGCTCAAACTTATGGAAATCTTTACAGATGTTGGCAAATTAAAACAAATGTTTAACTCCAATTGGAGCTGCCAACACAAATGTGGATATTGCAGAAATTTAGCATAAACAGAACCTTTTTCTTTTAATAATTCCTATGTTTATCATCCGCTTTGAATAAAATTGAAACATATGGGCTCTGCAACTAGGAAAGACCATATGTATCTGGTCTTAAAAATATTCAAGTAATTCTTTAAAACTGAAAAGAGATCATAGATCAGCAAACTGGAGGTTCATTGATCAATCTGAAATAGGGTATCTTTGCAGACCTTTTGCGAGTCTTAAGTTGTGGGATCCAAGAGTTACCTTCTAGGGTGTCTTCAAATTAAACCTGATCCTCCCAATTTGAATTCCTTTTATTATGCCCATCAAAGATATAATTTCTCATTTCATTTCGTATAATTTTTTCTTTATTTAGTTAACTTAATCACCTAGTTTATATTTTAGCCTATATAATTAACTAAAATCACTGCTCGAGACCACTGCCAGCTTCCTTTTCTTTCTCGCCCGGATCTATCCGGAGACTGGGTATATCACTGACTTTTTCTCCGCGCAGTGGCGCTTCCTCCAGTTCCTGATCCGCATCCGGAAGGGAGAGGAACTTCCTCACAAAAGGAGAGTAGAGCTTGGGATTCTGCTTTTCGTCCTTATCCGGTCGCCAGACGTAGCTCATGGGCACTGCCCAGAGGAAGATCAGGGCGGTGCCGAGTACTTTGTACCAGTAGAACGAGATGTCGTAGAGGGAGAAGTCACGGTTGCTGTCAAAGGCGGTGGTGACTGGTGCTCCCGAGGGAGGCTTCACTGTGACCGGAGTAAAGTCCGTCTTGTTGCTGGAAAGGATGGAGGAGATCTCCTTAGAATTTTAATTTGTTATGGGCTAAGTTAGGTTTCTATACTCACATCGCAGCCGAGATCATGTGCAGACCCCGGGCCTCACACTGATCCAGCGAATTGGGCAGCACTTCGTACCGGATCAGGCCCGACTTGAAGTTCATCTGGCCATTGCCGATGACCCAGACCATGGCAACCACGCTGAAAATGATACTGGTCACCGCTGTCTTGGCGTTGCAGCGCGGCACGAACATCCCGAGGAGGAAGACGCCCACCACAGCGCCCGTGTTGATGCCCGTTATGGTGACCACGGTCTGCAGGATCGAGTTGAAGTTCTGCACCACGAAGCCGCCCAGGATGCAGTAGCCGCCCATCACCACCACGATCAGCTTCATGGCCCAGTTGGCCCGGGCTTCCGTGTGCCTGATCCTTGGCTTAATGTAGTCGAAGTACACCACTCCGGCCAGGGAGTTCAGCGTGGCCGAAAGGGAGCTGAGGGCGGCACTGAACACGCAGGAGATGAACACGCCCGGCATTCCGGCCAGGTGGCCCATGATGTCCTGCACAAAGAACGGCATCATCTTGTCCGGCTTGCTGACCAGCTGTATATATAGATTTCAAGACTTGGTACCGAATAGAAATAGGGAATCTAAGTCCCATTGACAGTGAACTTACACCAGCCAACATGGGATCGCAGCCATAGTAGCGGGCAAACATGATTATCCCAGAGATAGTGTTGAAGAAACTGATGATCATGAAGCCGAGGCCAGCAATGATCAGGGATCTGGGAAGGAATTCAAAGTGAAGATGAAGTTGTTTAAAAATGTAATGATATAAAGAGATAGGCAAAGGAGTCTGTTTAAATGTAATTAGGAGAAAATAAGCTAATACTTCTTAAAGCATTCTACTTAATGTTGAGAGCTCACTTCTTGGCATGGGAGTAGGACGGCAGGGAGACTATGCGCTGGACGCAGCTTTGGTTCAGGCCAATATGGCCCGTCCACATGAAGATTCCCCCCATGGTGGCACTCCAGAAAGTCATGCGAATGCGAGGATCCAGACGGAAGCTGTAGGGGAAGAGGCTTTGAGATTATCCTTAAGAGTCTGACAAAGACTCACTCGAAGGTGAAGCGACCGCCTTCAGTGGCATTGTCGATGACTGTGGACACTCCACCCGACCGAATTGTGCCCAACACTCCCACGGCGACCACCGAGAGCAGCATAATGCCACCCTGGACGACGTCTGTCCAAACCACCGCCTTAATCCCACCCAGCATCGTGTAGAAGATGCAGATTGAGGAGACCATCACATTGATCAGATGGATGTTGACGCCGGTCACTGTAAGGAAGAGGGGAGTCTAAGGATTGGTTGTGACCATGTGGGGATCCCGCTGCGACTTACCCTGGGAAAACGCCAGAGATGGAATGAACATGTAGACGGGCAGCATCAAGAAGGAGTTCATCACAAAGGTGGCGGTCACCAGCTGCCGGGTACGCTTGTTGAATCTCATCTCCAGGTACTGAAATGGGAAAGAACAATATTATTATTATTTCATCCTAAAAATAAGAGACAACCCACCTCGTAGCAGTTGGAGACGTTGTTCTCGTAAAAGACTGGCACTATGATGTAGATCAGGATGGGAACCACTGCCAGCATGGCCAGAACCACGAAGATGTAGGTGAAACCATAGGTGTAGCTCTCCGCGGGAATGGACATGATGGCTATTCCCGACAATTGGCTGAGAAGGATTAATTGGATATCACACACAATCATTAAGGTGGGACTAGGAAAATCCCTAGTGGTTCTTGGGTCACTAATAGGCGCTTCTGTCAAGTCCAATTGACGCAATCCACTCTTATGGGCGTCCATAAAGATAGGGGACAGTGACGGAGTCGAGCGGACTCCGGCACCGATGCTCTCTCACCTGGCCACCAAAGAGATGGCTATGGGCAGAGTCTGCATCTTCTTCCCGCCGCGCAGATACTCCTCAGTGGTGTTCTTGGCCTTGGAGAAGAATCCAAAGTAGACTCCGATTCCCGCCGAGGTACTGAGCATGATGACGAAGACGACGTAGTCCGTGCCGCCGAATCTCAGGTCCGTCGATCCATCTGCGGAGGCACTCGCGACCATTGCGGTGGCCGTGGACATCCTTCCTCGGAGTTCTGGGAATCCTGGGATCTCCTTTGGATAATTGAAAGCGGTCTTCTTGGAACCTCTTCAACTGGTTCACATGGCACGGGTGCTGAGAGCAAACTTACGCCAACCCGGCCTGGTTGGTACTTAAATATCGCCTGCGTCCGGAGGCGTCTCCTTATCTGAACTTGACGCTGCCCCCGTAATTCACCCGGGGATTAGCGCTCCTTATCAAGCAGGCGGCTCTTATATTGTTCTATTTGTGTTTGCCTGGCCTCTGGTTCTTACATCTCGGTACTCCCACAAGGCGGGCGAGGGCTGAGATATATGAGTGTTAGCTGGAACTTGGACTGGAGAATCGCAACTAAGCATCATTTCTACGAACTCTGTTTTCTACGCCATTGGGTGGTTTTAGTGAAATAAAGAGGAAATCTTCGGGAGGAATCTTCAGGAACCTAAAATATAATCAGCTTCTAAAATTCGTTCTTCACAAGCAGCAGTTATATAATTTATGAACTTTGTTTAGAAGATTTCAAATTATTTTTGGGGATGAATTATACGAATCCTATGCCAGAATTTCCAACGGATACTGATGATGAACTAGATGGCTTCCTCCTGAAACAGCTACATTGCGAAGATCTCTGTGTGATTTTGGCAAAAAAATTAAGCCTGAGCTCAGATTTATTTGTTTTTAACAAACCAGCTGTCTAATAGCGTGCAACAGCCCTTTCTATGTTCAATATATCTTTTTTTATCGAGTTCTTCAACAAAAAAAGTTCAATTTAATTTAAAGTTGTATAATAGTAGTTTGTTATTCCTGCTCACTGTTCCAAATGCAAAATAATAATTAAGTAAAGAGAATCAGCCTACAATCTCTGTTTATTGTTAATGTTGATCCGAGATTCTTTTGGTACTTACTTATCTGTTATAAATTACTCATTGGACTTACTTTAATGTTTACTTTCCTATTTAAATTGTAATAAGATTAAGCTCTCGGAAACAAACCTAAGTTCCGAAACATAAAATGCGATTAAAGTGGCTTTCATTAAGTCCAGGACTAAGCCGCCTTCATCCGTGATGGCTTTTGATATTAACTTAATTTATTCGAGCCGTGTGCCTCTCCCACTCAGTTAAATAAAAAGAATTTGAAGTAATCACGCTGACTTTTAGCCAGTTTTGGAGAGCCTTCTCGACAGAAGAAAGTCATGCAGAAGAATTGGAAAATCATGACCAGAAGCAAAAAAAGCCATATTTCCCGTGGAAGATCTATTTACTCTTCGCGCCTTCCGTTTGGAACTTTCCATTTCATTGTTTGTATTTGCTCAGTGTCCGATTTTTGACAAAGGTAAATACTCCAGGTTGCCTGCCCTCGGTTTTATACGATCTTTGGCGGAGTGTGTAGGGAGCTTAGCACCGTTGGCCCACCGATTACGGCTTAAATATTTGGCCAATGTCGGCGATAAGCACTCCCGCGGGTTCCGCGATTTACAACCTCCCGACTCCAGCGAGATCTCTCTAGCACAGCACCATTGCTCTCCAGCTCTCTCTGGAGACTTGCAGGCCAGGCGGCATAGTTTCGCCTATTTTTAGACCCTGTCCTGGTGAATACTTGAGATGTTGTTGTGGACGATTGCGGTTATGGCGCTTTAGTCTTTATACTCTTAGTTGATTTAGATAACGACAGCCTCAATCTGTCTGGTCATCGGTCTGGTATCCAGCACAGTAAGATTTCATTAAAACATATATTTAAAGGTGAAGTATTTAAAATCGCTTAGCATGGATATTTTTGTTTTGTTATTACATTACCACAAACTTTATTTTGTAATTCTTTACATTAATTAAACCCTTTAAGATTCTAAAAGATTATCGCCTAGTTTGAAGCTTGAGTAGCGGCTGGGGGTCCTATCTTATAATGTCTTCTTATAATGTCTGACTGATGCTTATGAAGCACATCCTATGGTCAACACAGTCACGCCCCAACCCTATCCTCAGGCCTTCTCGGGCTTCTCCAGCTTCAGCTCGAAGGGTTCCTCGCCTTGGGCCAGTTCGTAGGTGACGAACGGCTGCACCACCGGCGAGAGCAGCTTGGGGTCCAGCTTGTAGTCGGCTCTCGGCTTCAGGATGAAGCTCAGGGGGATGGCCACCAGCCAGGTGATGATGAAGCCGACCACCGTGTACCAGTTGAAGCTCAGGTCTAGGATGCTGAATCCCTCCTTGGATGGGGCCTCCGTTGTGGAACTGAGCAGCAGAGAGGCAGCTGTGCCGGAGATGGTTTCATTGAAAGTGGGAGCCGGACAGCCGGCTGTGGTCTTGGGCAGGGTATCGTAGTGGTTGCGTCCCCAACTGCTGATGACTATGGTGGCCATGACGGCGATGCTGGCGAGGACTCCAGTTAGGGCAGCCTGTCAAGAAGGAAAGGGATGAGACTCGAGACGCAAGGAAGAAGGAGTCGGGCACTCACCTTGCCATGTGCCCTGGGCACCAACATTCCCAGCACGAAGACCCCGCAGGTGGACCCGAAACTGACGCCTCCGATCGAGTAGAGCACCTGCAGGATCGAGTTGAACTTCTCCACCATCATGCCGCCGAAGATGCAGTAGACTCCGGCAAAGAGGACGAACAGCTTCATGATCACATTGGCCCTGTGCTCCGTGTGCCGGATGTGGGGCTTGATGTAGTCGAAGTACACCACTCCGCCCAGGGAATTGATGCTGGCCGAGAGTGTGCTGAGGGCGGCGCTGAACACGCAGGAGATGAACACGCCCGGCATGCCCCAGAGATGTCCCACGGTGTCCTGCACGAAGAACGGCACCATCTTGTCCACCTTGGACACCTGACCGCTCTCGATGGGATCGCAGTCGTGGAAGCGGGCGTACATCACAATACCCGTGAAGCAGTTGAAGAACATGATGAGGATGAAGCCGAAGCCGAAGAGTACGAGGGATCTAAGGGGGCGAAGGGTTAGCTCGCATACCACGTTAAGACTTAGTGACCTACCTCCTGGCGTGGCTCAACGAGGGCAGCGACACGATCCTCTGGACACAGCTCTGGTTCAAGCCCACGTAGCCCGCCCACATCAGGGTGGCCGAGCTAAAGACATTCCAGATCGTGGAGCGGGTGGTGGCGTCGAAGTTGAAGCTGCAACGAGGGAGGATTAGCCACGATCTGGGAGAGAAGCCACTGCAAGTGGGTACTTACTTGATGTCCAGGCGTCCGCCCTCGCCGGCAATGCGCAGGACCTCCGAAAGGCCGCCCACGCGATTAGCGCCCATGACGCCCACCAAGACCACCGAGACCACCATGATGGCCGCCTGGATGACGTCCGTCCACACCACAGCCTTGATGCCGCCCTAGAAATGAGAGGAGAACAAAATATATCTTCCCCACTTAACTTTAGTAACTAATATTTATCCTGAGACTCACAAACATGGTGTAGAAGACGCAGATGCCACACACCACGGCGTTGATGATGTGCACATTGTAGCCAGTCACTGGGGAGGTAATCCTTTTAATCAGATCTCATAAAGCCATAAACTAAGCGGAACCTACCCTGAGCAAAGGCCAAGGAGGGCAGGAAGATGAAGATGGGCAGCATGAAGAACATCGTCAGTATGAAGATGGAGGTCTGCAGGACACGCACTTCCCGGCAGAAGCGCATCTCCAGGTACTGCGAAGACAGAAGGGACTTAGCTATTGGTTCCTCTGAAACCCAGACTCTCGCAGGTCACCTCGTAGCAGTTGGTGATGTTGTTGTTGTAGAAAACCGGAATGACCACGTAGTTGAGCAGCGGCACCACCACCACCATGCACACCACGTTGAAGAACCAGTTAATCCCGTAGGCGTACATCTCAGCCGGAATCGTCATGATCGAAATGGCGGACAGCTGGCTGGCCACCAGGGAAATGGCAATGGGAATCGTCTTCATCCGCTTGCCGCCCATCAGGTACTCCTCGGTGGTGTCCGCGCCCTTGGCGAAGAACCCAAAGTAGACGCCAATGGAGGCGGAGATGCTCAGCATGAAGGCAAACACGACGTAATCCGTGGAGTTGAACACGAACTGCGAGTCCGGGACCACGGTGGCCAGGGAGCCGTTCGTAAGGGACGACATTCTGCAGGGGTAATCGGAATCCTCTCGGGGATCGGAGATCGGGGATACAGTTCACTTCACTTCACTTTCCGGCACTTTCCCACTCCGGCGGCGGAGAATTACGATTGAGCCCATCACGGCTACGGACTTTCCCTTAAATAGCGTTCTAGATCGAGACGATCTTATCTCCGCCATTACCGACTCTAAATATTATCTATTGACGGCGCTCTCACGCCGCCCGCCTTATCTAGATGATGGTTATTAACTGCTGCGAACGCAAGACCCCGTCCCGGTGTCCTGCTGCCCTCCGGAGTCTGGAGTCTCCGATAAGAGCCACTGACATTGCAGCTGCACAGCCGAGATTGCCGGAAGGCGGCCATCCATCTCCTGTCATCTCACTCCTCCCGAGAACCACTAGTCATCGCCCCCGGACTGCCAGTCATCGTAAGAGAGACCCTTCACGTGCGGCTAGCTCTCTTCGGGGTCTCAACCCCAGGCAAGGCCACACCACTGGGACTTATGGGGGTCCACTATAACCGTAAGTATTTTACGGGTCTCGTATCAAGGCGTCTAGTAAGCGTGAGGTACGCGTTTCCAAAAATAAAAGAGATAAGTGCCCAGTCTTTTATGTCATAACCGAAAGATGGTATTTGATAGGAGCTGGTGGGTGATGAGCTTATCAGGGGTTTACATTTGTAAATATTCATATAATTTTTATAGGCGACAGATTCCAAGTTATGTATGGAAGAAATTAAGTACAAGCAGCTTGAATATTTCATCAGAGTAGGGAATAGGTTTGGGAAGGGAGATTTTATAAAGAAAAGATTAAATAGGAACAACTATGATCAAAGGATGATACCTTGAATTTGCTTGAAACCGATCGAGAGAGCTGCTCTCTTTATCTTACTCTTTATCTTCTATATGCAGGTAAGTATATTATAAGGAAATAATTATTACGAAATTATTATAATCTCCGGCTCCCCTGAATAATTGAATAGATAACACGATTTCCTTAGCATCTGCAGCTTTTCTGCTGCTGCGATGCCGTAATCGACGGAGTCCAAGAGCCTCTCTGCGGTCCAACTGGCGGTGCATCATTTTGGATGCACTGCCATATGTGGACATGGATGGGGATGGGGATGGGGCTGGGGAAGGCCGCCTCAGCACGCACTCAATTGGGCAATGTTAATGAAGCCGAATGTTGGTTAAGTGGCTGCAGCCTCGGCTCCGTCTCCGACTCACTGCAGCTGGCTCCACTTTCAGCTCCGAGCTCGGAGCCCCAACTCCACACAGTGGCGGTAATAGTTGATGTCCATCCAACCGTCTGCATTTTTGGCCCAGAGCCAGAGCCTCGACTGCATCTGTCGCAATCTTCGCGTAATGAGGCGCCCCTGCGGCCCCATCTGCCAGCCACATACGCTATCCACCATCTACCATCCACCATCCACCATGCAGCATCCCCGTCTTCGTCTTCATCGCAGACTTCCATTTCGAGCACTTGCACGAGAGGCATTGATGCACTGTATTAATT
The DNA here is from genome assembly GCA_008042775.1 of Drosophila pectinifera. Taxonomy (NCBI): domain Eukaryota; kingdom Metazoa; phylum Arthropoda; class Insecta; order Diptera; family Drosophilidae; genus Drosophila; species Drosophila pectinifera. Next base: position 92,629 of record VNKC01003946.1, on the reverse strand, counting down.
AGTGAGGGTTTTCTCACTGTTTTTCTCATTAAATTAGAATTTTGGGAATTGAACTGATTCAACAAGCTTTTAGGAAACCAAAACGTAAAAAGAGAACCTATTATGACAACTGGTAGTTCTTATCTTAGCCAAGTCCATGTCTCTGTTTATTACTAGGCACAGAGCTCTGGGTACCGGGTATCTCAGCTCCGATCTGGCTTGTTTATTATTAAAATAACAGCCTGAATTTTACCACAATTTTACCACAAAACCCATGGGTATTTTCCAGAGTGTAGGAGCTGGGGTTACAGCCACCTCAAGCCATCATCGAGCCAAAAGTGAAAGGATTTTCTGAAGATGCCTGGCTGGTATTTAACAAAACCTCACATAAGGCCAGTGACAATTCGACATATGGAGAGCTCTAAACTCGTTTAATTGGAATGGGTCTATGTGCATGGTAATGGTGCGGCTGTCATTAAGAGATCATCAAGTGCTTCGGACCTCGGAGGTGAGCCATTGAAAATGGGGTCAGGTGATTTCGAGCGGTAGTCACCACAAAAATACATCCAAAACTAAGTATTGCTAGCTCCCCAAATAAAATACACTTCAATCATTTAACGGTGACAAAATTTACTATTTTTTTTATTGTTTTCATACTTTTTTTGTTGTTTCTTTGTTTGTTTCATATAAAATAAAAACACTTACGAGCTAGTAATGCGTTATAACACTGTCTGGGGTGTTGTTGTGTTTTTCATCTTGGTGTTGTTTTTGTGTGGCTTTCGTCTTCAGTTTTGTTTTTTTCAGTGTGAAAGAACTATGTACAAAGGTTACAAAAGGAGAAAAGTCCAGGCGAAGCCCCGAGCATCGAGTCGCAGTTTCGTAGAGGGCACTACGACCCAAAACTCGGGAGTAGGTTTGGAGTTTTCAGTTGGAAACTTTGGGGATTTCGGGCGTTTTTGTCTGGGATTCGGGGGAACTGAGAGGTACAGTCGCTGAGTGTTTGGGAGGGGAGACTTTTCGGGGGGAAGAAACGATCACTAGTTCTCCGGGCGATCGCGTTTCTAGGTCCAGGATACCCAAATCTGTTTAGTGTGTTCTTGGTCGGTTGCATGTCTTCGTCCATTGCGTCGGCAGTTCATTTTTGGCAGTGAAGTGATGAGACCTTTTAGAGCTTGGCGGGGATCTTAGAAGGGCGCTCCGTAGCTGCCGCTGGGGGGCCTCGACGGTGCTCCGTAGGAGCCGGAGGGGGCACTGGGATAGCCGCCGCCACCCTGCTGGGAGCTCTGCTGGGCGAACTGGGCCACCTGGATGGCCTGGCGCACGCCCTCCAGATCAATGCCCACGACACGGCCGCCGCCGCCAATGCCGGGCGCTCCGTAGCTGGTGGACGGGGGTCCGTAGCTGGAGGAGGGACCACTGGGGTAGCCGCCACCACCGCCTCCACCGCCGCCGCCGCCGCCTCCCTGCTTGCTCTCCTCGTTGAGCAGGATCTGGCGCACCTGCTCCAGCAGCTGGGGATCCACGTTCTGGCCCTCGGAGGTCTGGAAGCCGCCGCTCACCGCCTGGTAGCCACCGCCACCGCCACCACCACCACCGCCGCCTCCGAAGGAGGAGCCACCACCGAAGCCGCCTCCGAAGCCACCTCCGAAACCGCCACCGCCACCGCCTCCTCCGCGGGGATAGTTATAGCCAGATGGCGGCTCCGCTGCAGCCAGGGCGGCCAGAGCGAACACTAAGAACTGGAAGGAAAGAGGTTGAAGTTCAATTAATTAATTTATTGGAGGTGACTTAGCTGAATCTTCTACTGAAACAGCCAAGTTAACTAACTAACTTAAATGCTTGCTGTTATAAGATCTATATACTTTCTTCACAATTAATTGGACATCTTCATATATATAGCCTCCTATACATATTGAGAATATTTTATATTAGAAACCTGAATTCCTATATCATTTCCAGATATCTTTTAATACATAGATTTCTGCTCTTCGAAAAGTACTATTTATAATCTCAACGAACTCGCATTAATGATATATAGTTTTAAGATCGCTTTGATGAAGCTTTAAGTCCCCAAAAGATGGGTGTTCTGTGAGTCTTAGCGCTGGCTAAGAGTCAGGTCCTGAGGCTTAGGTCTGATATCCAAAGAGTACGTTATCCGGTGCCTGCTGGACTGTAGAGGCCTGCTGGCCAGGATCCTACTTACCACTGAGAAGGAGTTCATAGCGACGATTTGGGTGTGTGTGTTGAGTTTTGGGGGGAAAAGTCGAGTAGAGTAGAGTGGAGTAAGTGAATTTGGTTGCTTTCGAGTGGGGAACCAGCGACTGAATGCATCTCCGAGCCAGCAGAGCCACTCTTTATACCCGCTGCCAGTACCAGAGGGGCTTCGGGCCCATTCGGGCAACATCATTATGGCCAAGCTTCGTTGGCAACTTGTTTTTTGTTGCTTTTCGCGTTACTACTGCCCGGGCCGTTGTTTCTGCTGTGGCGCTTCTCACAATAAAACAAAATTTCCAAATGGAAAACTGAAAACTGAGAAAAAAGAAATGAAAAGCCAAAAAAAAGGTAAATAAAATGTCACTAACGATTTTGGTATTTGGGATTTTCTTTGGCACTTTCCTTCGATTCGGCGTGGGACCAGGAAGTGACTTTACCCGCCAACTACCTCCGATTGATTCCACAGCCGCCGCTAAGAGATGTTGTTTGGACAGGACGATCATGGATTTCCAAAACTAATACTGCGAGTATATGCAATGCTGGCCTTTAGGGACAGTTCCTTGGCATGACGAAACGGCTTTTCGCTTTTCGCTTTTCGCATTTCCCGTTGCCCAATCCGCAGTTTCAGTCTTCGTTTTCCCCATTTTCAATTGTGGGTAAGTCTCTGTCTCAGTCTCAGTATCAGCCCCGTCACATGGCCACGGAGATTACGAAATGTGTCTGGGAAAATCGAAAAGGGAAATAGTGGAGGGATGGCACTGGTGTGACGCCAACGCTCCGAACTGGAGCAGTGGAGCAGGGCAGGGCTCCGTGGCACGACAGTCCGTATAATTAGGGTTTCTCAAGGAGCCAAATTAAGTCTGCATTTGCATTTTCAGACGAGAGCAGCGATTCCCAAGAAGACCCAAAAGTGAGGCTAGCACTGGATCAGCCGAGAATGAAGGGCTAAGTGATAGGTCATCCAAATCACAACCTAAATTTGCACTCATTCATGGGGTAGATAGTTTGAAAACTTGAATTTAACCTGGCGGAATGCTCTCGAAAATGTTGCTAGACAAATGTTGCCATATACATGTTGCTCTCTGTAATTTCTTAAATTTTGCATACAGCTCCCAAAGGGTTAAACTGCCCATTAAGTTTGACTTTCCGTTTCATTTCGCGTTCGAGTCGAAGCTAAAGTCTAAGAAGGGGACATGAGTCACCGAGGGACCTGGCACTGCCTGCCGCCGGTTACGAAACCCATCTGTGACCTCGAAGAAGCTCAGAAACCAGAAATCTTGGCTCATTCTGGCAGAAAGTGAAAGAAGTCCAACCTGGCCGGAGTCTACCCTCCGGAGCGCCGCTGTGCCCATTATGTCATCCCAGCGAGTGACCACCTGTGCTGCCTCCGATGGCCGCTGAGCTTGAGAGGAAGGTGCGATTAAAGCCACACAATGAAAGGGAAGACGACCGCAATCGGCGGAAAATGAAACTGAAGCTGAGTCCGACCGGCCGTAAATTGAGGTAAATGAGGTTTATTTACATCTCGACACCACACACTTTCGCGGACCTGCCATCCCACTGCAGTTCCCAAACCGGCAATGACTTTGGCCCCTTACAGAGAGAATATTTCACCTGAAATGGGCTTTATTTAAAATTAATTAAATTCAATTATATGAAAATTAGTATAACTTTTCTTAAAGGGGTTTAATAATGCTGCACAAATTTAATAAGAAGTTTACAAGGGATTGTAACTGGTGAAATATTGCTAGACACATGTGGAGCAACAACCATAGATCTGATTGTTATTGAGTTAATTTCCTAATTAATAGTTATATTCCTAGTTCATTTGGGTGCTGATGACGACACTGGTAATGTCAGAAGCAGCTGTACAACCAAGTTCTTTGACTCTAAAATACCTTCATTTATTTATTAAAGAATTTTGCAATAAACTAATTACTCAAATCAATTGAACAGACTTACTGAATATTTATTTAGTATGAAGTACATTTATTTATTTTCTTTGAATCTTATGTGCTTGTTATTTTTTCTGAGTGGAGTAAGGGCGTCGTGGTAGTGGCTCTTCGGAAACCTTCACGCTCCAAAGTGAAGGACTTGGCCTGCGTTGCGTTGCGTCGCGTTGCGTGTCTCCCTGCGTTGGGGCACGATCTCTGCAATTGGAGTTTGGCCGCTGGAGCTGGACCTGGAGCTGGAGCTGGAGCTGGAGCTGGGGCCTCTGTTTTTGGGGGGCAGCAGTGAGATGAAAGTCAACACTTCACACTCGAAAGCAGCCACAGCAGCCACAGCAGCAGCAGCTAACACTCAATGACAGTGCGCTAAATAAATCATTTTCGTGGCTCCGGAATTGTTTTGATCAGCTGTGGCCTGCCACTGTCGTTAATTTGGTTTATTGTGGTCCGACTTTCGTCTGGCTGGCGAAGGTCTCTCACCTCGTCCGTCGATGGCGTAATTCACGTTTCTCGGGCTCCACTTTCGGGAGTGTAATTGGAGTAACGGGGAAAGGTCATATGGCGGGGAGCCTTATGCCTGGAGTGATTCTCAGTCAATATATTTGAGTAGCTTTATTATTTATATTATTTATGGGCCTCTTAGCTCTTTCACTTTTTTCCAATGAACCAAGTCAGAGTTAAAACTAGCCGGACATAGGGATAAATATATAGCCTGCTTACAGTTCCTTACATTGCAACTCTCAAAAAGCGATTAATGGCTGCTTAACTTGGCCTTAGTGACGATCGAGAGAGTTAAACTTAATCTTTCGCTTAAGAGAGCAATAGTGATCGCCTAGTAATCGTTTCTTGGATATGGTTGCAGTCTGGGCAGCTGTATCTTATCGAGATAGTCGTGGGAGTTATACATTAACCCGCCTCGCTGGCCGTGTCTATTTTCGCTCGCGTTTTTGCAACTTTAATGAACCGCTTTATTATATGCCGTGGCCTATCTGAACTATCCATCATTAACACGTCTGTCTACCACTAGGTCAACTTTGGACAGTGATGGCTTGGCTCTGTCTTTCTGTCTTTTCTTTTCAGTCTTTTCCGACTCTCTGTCTGGCTGAAGCCCATTATGCATCTGTGTGTGCGTGCGTAATTGTTATGACACTATAATTGGGCCAGCAATAGCAAAACAAAAATAAAACCTCAAATAAAATCCCCCACCAAAAAGCAAAAACATGATAAAAAGGCTGCCAAGCGAAAGACGCGCCTGAATTTTCAAGTCGAAATTCGCAAAGCCTGGTTTTCGCTATCGAGATCTCGTTCGAGGCGTCTTCGATTTGTATTTCGCAATGCGAGAGGGGCCAACGCCCCCGCCCTAAAAGCCAATTGAAAATGCAATAGACTGATCGGGAATTTCAATTTTGATTTATTGTCAAATTAACCAGTAGCAGTTCTTCAAGCTTCAAATCCATCTTATAGCCTATTTAAGCACCAGATTACTTCTGTCCCCTTTTACAAGATTCAACTTTAACTAAAGCTCAACAGGTTGTTTCAAAAGGTTTAATAACATTCTTTATTTATTTATAGAAGATTTTTTTCTTTATTATATGAAAGTAATTTGGTTATTTTAGAAATAGACGAAGAAATGCCATCCCTAGAGTGCAGTGAAAAAGCTTTCCGAATTGAAGTTTTGGCTTAAATATGGATATGTATATCAAAAATGGGTATTTTTGAGGCCTTCTTGGGAGCATAATTTGGCCAAATATTAAATGATAGCCAAACTAAGTATGCAGATTAAAAAACCTAATAAAAACTAACAAAGAACAGCTTTCCGAATTGAAATTAATGCAGTTTTGGCTTAAATATGGATATGTATATCAAAAATGGGTATTTTTGAGGCCTTCTTGGGAGCATAATTTGGCCAAATATTAAATGATAGCCAAACTAAGTATGCAGATTAATAAACCAAATAAAAACTAACGTAGAACAGCTTTCCGAATTGAAATTAATGCAGTTTTGACTTATATATGGATATGTATATAAAAAATTCGTGTTTTTGAGGTCTTCTTGGGAGCATAATTTGGCCAAATATGAAATGATAGGCATATGCCGTATAGTACCCGATTCGTCGTTAAAATCTCAATTGTTTGACCATAAAATAATAAAAAAAAAGGGCGCAAATTGCGCCCTTATGTTAAATCATTTATAAAATTAATTTGAATTTATCAAGTTTGTAATTTTGAACCTCAAACTAGAAGCAATAGCCGCGCATACCCTTAGAAGATACAATTAAGAGATATCTATGTATTTCATTTAACTAAGCACTGATTGTGGTTCCATGAAAAACCCATCCCGCAGGCCAACAGCTATCATGGCGTATACGCAACATTGGCAACCTTCTTTTTTCGGAGACCTCCTCAGGTGCATCGTCCACCGCATTTTGCATTTCGAACATGCTAATCGACGCGGATGCCCACACCATGATTGATGATAAAGAGGCGGCAATTTTTCACAGCCGCAGACGAGGCTAGGTGCCGTGACAAAAAGCTGATTATTCCGGCCTATTGATGACAGAGGGAGAATGGCTCATACGACAAAGTAGTAATAATTGCCGCCGCTCCGCTGATGAAGATGAGTCCGCTGAAATGGTGCCCTGGGTGCACAGGCTCGGCCAGGTCGGTGGCTCATTCTCTGCACATCATCCTCATCTGTATGCTCGTCTCCGTGCTGGTGGAGCTCCCCCTTGGAGTGGCAGGTTACATAAGGCGCCAACGCAGAAGAGCCACCGAGCCACCGAGCCACCGAGCCACCGAGCCACCGAGTCCCCGAGCCCCCAGCAGCAGTAGCAATAGGTAGTAGTAAGATACACGGAAAGAAATCATAGGAAATCTTCATCGATTAGATCATAGATCAAAATTATATACTAACTGAAAAACAAATATATAAAATATAAGATGCATTAATTCAAGGTTTTCTATGATTTAGGCAGTGCCCATTTTAAGATTAAAAATAAATAAATATAGCAGTTGATGTGTGTATTTTCTTTGTCTACATTTTAAGCCTCAAAGGCTATTATATTGTAGTATATGAGCCGATACGTGCCAATCCCTACTCCTCTATAAAACCTGCTAGATCAATATAAACTTAAGGTATTTCATATAACGTAATCTTAATCTTACTCTTTTAATTTCTATAACATTTAAAAAATTCCCCCCGTGTATTTATAGTGTCTCCATAGTACTCGCGCCAGTAATAGCTAACAACAACCTCATCCAGGCGAACCGGGGCTGATGATCATCAAAGAGTGGTCTCCTCCGATCCGTAAGCCTCTCCACCTCTGCCGGCCAAGCCTCTGACGCCTCTGACGCCTCTGTCGTTTCCTCGAAGCCGACAAAACTGGTTTTGGCGTGCGAGTCCGACGAGGTAGGTGCTCCTAGCTTTATGTAAGTCAAGCGCGGAGACCAGGCAACCCAACAACCCAACGGAGCTGGAAGTTGGCAGCTTGCAGTGGGCAGATGAGCGGCGGCGGAGCAAATGCAGTGCATATGCAATGCGAACCGAGAAAAATGGGCAGCAGCGGCAGAAAAATAAGACAGACACTCATACCAGACACAGGCCAGGCGCACATGGAAAGCTAGCGTTGAATGGGAAATTGCTGCGACACGTTTTCGCCAAAGTCCGCTGGGGATCTGTGACCGACGACCGGTCTGGAGGTGCCTGCGGAGGTCTGGTCTCTGGTGTCGATGTCGATGCCTGCGCGACTGTGTCCAAGTTTGTTTTCCGCAAAAAAAGACATATCCATGCCGGCCATTCTGCCGGCCAACTTTAGCCTTTGGGTGCTAACCATTCGGTGGGCTTATGCAAACGAGCTGCATCCTCAGCTGCTCCACGGGCTCTGTCCGTCTGGGGGCCTTGTGCAACATACCAGATTCACTCGCCATGTGGTCGGTCGGTCATCTTGGTGGATCCATTCTCGAGCCCGGGGGCCGAAAGTAAAAGTTCACACTGCCAATAATCGCAGAAGATCGGAGATCCGATCGAAAACGAAGCCGTGCGGAGCTAGCTCATTTGGCCACCTTAATTATGCCACGATTTGGCACGGCCAACACTCATCTGCTTTCTGGCCATGGCGATGCCCCATTGTGTGCCTCATTTTGTTACTTTTTGTCTTGTTTTTTAGTTATTTTTCCTTTGCCAATGCGTAAAGTGGCGAAGCAGAAAATATATAAATGCTTTTACGAGGGGGTCTAAATGAGTTAATTAGGTTTGCCGTGTGCAGAGAGGTCTTAACAAACACGAGTTGGCCATGGCAAAGCCAATGAAGAGAATCAGGGGGAAGGACGGAGGAGGAGCGCGTATGTAGGTGTACGTACACGGGTTTAACTTTTTACTAAATGAATTCGTGTTTCCTTAGGCTAAAGCTCTTGTTCAGTTTATCTCTTTTCTTTCTTGCTTTTTGGATTTATTAATAGTGTTAAAATGTTTAAAACCTGAAGGTGTTAAGGGTTGGCGATTATATTTAACTTAAAGTTCGGGGTAGACTTAAACAAGATGTGACAGATAATTATAGTTCTGTAAGGCTTTGAAAGTTTGCTCTCATTTATTCTTGTGCCTTGTGGAGCTAGCTAAGTCCCTACAGAAATTTATACTTCTAAAGGAATTATAAATATATTCATTTATTTGGGATGCGAAACATATTAATACTACTACAACTAGGTTACGTGTCTTATGCTTGTTAAATTGTGCTAAATAATTAAGTATATGCTCCTGAATCTTTTTTATGATAAATTATACCTACCTTAACAATAAATATATATTGCAAATGGTTTTAAGATCATTTTGTTGCGGAATTACTGGGGCTATTATTATTGACCCCTAAAGCTCGTTGTGGCTGCTGTGCCTGGATGGCCTGGATATGTACTCGGTTAGGTCGTCAGGTAGCACGCAGTGATCCAACTCATGGGCGAGGGCAAAGTATCGCCTTCTCAGAATGTGAGCCACCTCTTTTGGCTGCCTGTTTCGAGTGAAGACACCTTTCTTGTTGCCCCCAACGCGTGTTATTGCTAAAATAGATATATAATTATTAAGCTAAGATAAAGATCTTGGATAAGAAGCAAAGAAAACCCACTCTGCGCCGTCCGGAAGTCGGCAAAGTTCCAGACGAATTCTCCTATGAACCAACGCCGGTCTCGCAGCTCATCGAAAGCCTTAAAGTGCTTGGAGAAGAGCTTCACTTGGTACTCCTCGGACCAAATAAAGGCCGGCAGCTATAAGACATTTTAATTAGAACAAACCAAAGAGCTTACTGGTCCGAATCGCTTACTGAATGCATGCCTTCCATGGTGTCGCCGCCATATTCGAACTGGATAACCGGCTTTCCGAACTTATCCCGCCAACTCTGGGCTTCTTCGGTCAGCAGGTTTACAATCATGTCTGTGCGTCCTGAATTCTGGTACCAGGAATTGTAGCGATTGAAGCCCACGATGTCCAGGAATTGCGCCAGATGGCAGGTCGAGGGACTGGCATTTATGGCAGCCGTTAGAGGACGTCCCTGGGCAATACTCCTCGTGAAGTTCAGCAAGGCTCTACAGATTGCATAGAACGGGATGTAGGTAATCTCTAGGGGACTTAGAGTAAATAATACCTACTCGAAATATTTGAGGGCTCCCTGCTTGGTGGACCTTGGCTCATTGGCCACCGACCAGGCGATGACACTTGGGTGGTTCCTGTCCCTGTGGATGAGCTGCTCCAGCGAGGACATGTGGTGCTCCAGTAGTTGCGGCTCAAAGATGTCAATGTTAACGGCGGGACACTCGTCAATGATCATGATGCCATGCTCGTCAGCAAACTGCATTGATTCCTCGGAGTAGGGATAATGCGAGGTGCGATAGGCATTCGCTCCGATCCACTTCAGCAAGTTGAAGTCGCGGGCCAAAAGCGCGTTATCCAGTCCCTTGCCGCGAATCTAGAATTAGGAGACACTTCAAAGAATCTTACTGTTGACCATTTTCTATTACAAACCCACATCGGAGTCCTCGTGGCGGCCGAATCCCCGCAGATAGAGCGGCACTCCATTGAGCAGCAAGCTCTGATTGCTCCAACTTAGGGAACGAATTCCCACTGGCAAGCGGTAGGCATCCTGCAGAGTAGTGCCCTCCCCCGCGTTGCTGGCGACGTATAACTCAAACTCCATATCGTAAAGGTAGCCAGGATCGGAATTCATGAGGTAGGGCCACCAGGGCCTGGCACTGGGCACCAGCAGGGTGCCGTTGAACACCGCTCGATTCAACTGCTGGGCAACCACCATACCATCGCGGTCTCTCAGCAGAACCAAGAGATTTGCGGGCAGGACTTGTCGACCCTCCTCCTGGCTTTCTTCCACCCAGAGGCGGTAGTCTATGCGCCCCATTCCGTCGATGCTGTACTGGGTGCTCACCTCCAGATCGCTGATGTGGAGCAGGGGAGTCGTGTACAGGTGCACACTTCTGTGGATGCCGGCGTAGTTGAAGAAGTCAAAGGTGTAGCTCTGGACGGGCACGGTGCCCTTATCGGTGGCCGCCTTGTTAACCGATCCTTGGGGAATGGTGCGGTTGCCCAGCCGATTGTCGCACATCACCGTCAGCCGGTTTTCGCCCCCGAAATCGAGCAGACTGGATATGTCCGCCTCGAAGGGCAGGTGGCCGATGGAATGACTTGTGGCGTTCCTGCCGTTAACCCACACCACGGCCGAGTAGTGGACGCTCCCGAATCGCAACCAGGTACGAACGCCGCCCTGCCAGAAGCGGGGCACAAAGAAGGTCCTCTCGTACCACACGGTGCCCACGTGATCCCTTAGGCTGTCCGTCGTGGCTATATCGTTGTAGGAGGCGGGCACAGGCATGGGTATCACCTGCTTTCCGCTCTTCCTCAGGCTGTTGGCAAACCACTTCTCGCGAACGCCCTGGAGCGGATCTTTCGGATCACTCTTCACCAGCCGCCACATTCCGTCCAAGCTGCGCACCTCGCGCGTTTCCGACTCCCGGGGATACAGTAGTCCCCTGGTGGGCGTAGGCTTTCTAATTTCTCCATACTCAAACAAAGGGAATTCTTTGCAGTCTTCTAGGTCTTGCGGGATTCCCTCTTGGATGGCGCAGACTTCCAACAAGTGAAGATGATTGAGCAGGAACCAAGTGAAGGAAAGCCAATGCCACCTCATCGTGAGAGGGAGTAACTGTCTTCAAATGGGAAGCAGGGATAATAATAAGTTTCGCGGAACATTAACTAATTCATTCGATGATTCGCCGGTCTCTGATAAGAACAGTGTCGGTGGGACCATCTCTCAGCTCTGACGAAATACCACCAATGCTATCTGCCGCTGTTTTAAAATTTTTTTTATTCATACAACTTTGTACTAAAACCAAAATATATATATAATTAGTGGAATAGAATATTAAAAGTATTTAAATATACGTTTATTTTGTATGTATAAATAAAAACATTCTGCTTCCTTGCTTTCGGTGCGTGTACTACATTACTTACAGTAGCATACTTTTAGGTTCAGAATAAAAATTTAGTTCCACAGTGCACAAAGCAAAAACCGTAATTTTTGAGAACAAAAAAATTATCTTCAAAGATATGAGTTTGAAGTGATGAAAAATGCTCTTCGACTGGAATAATTTATTTAAATAACTTTTTGTTTGTGTTTTTTCTCTTATGAATCGAGTTTTCAAGATATGATGTTCCGTCCGGTTATTTTACGCATACAGCTATCGCAATAATGTAAAAACTATCGATAGCCGGCTATGGTATTTTGTGCCGATATGCTCTGCCACACTGGTTGCTTAATTGTGATCCGGTGGCAGCCCTGACAATAAATCGAAATTCATGACCACTATTAAGTTGAAATCCAAAAATTTCCCAAGAAAATATAAACACTGACCAAATGGCGCTATATTGCCGAATTTCCGGACAATAAATTCCTCTGGCGGGCGTTGTCTTACGAACTGACTAGATCTAACCACAAAATAGCTTAAGTGGCAGAACTGACTGGGTCTCCAATTGCGATACGGTTGCAACCCTGGATCGTAGGTAGTACTACGTGTAATTATCGGGAGTTGAGAATAAAAATATTAAAAACGCCTAGTAGTCTCAGGCCTCTGACAATTTCAGCTTATGCAAAATCTAGATGGCAAAGCAAACAACGTTCGGCTAAACAACAACACTGACTGGGCAAAATTCGTGCGTCAAACGAGAGAAGGGCAATATTTTCGACAGCAGATAGCTCCCCGAAAGGCAGAGATTTTTTTCTGTTCGCAGAATAGGAGCGAAACCGAAGGAAACAAAGACCCAACCAAACTGGAAAGAAAAGCCCCATAAAGCGGCCATATATGTAGTGGATAGGGGGCAAGAGAGAGCGCCCGGCCAACATTAACATCTTCCTCGAGTCCATCAGCCAGCTGGCGGCGCTGGCGACCAGGAGCGGCATCATGCAGCTGCTCATCTCGTCCGTGTGCATGGCGCTGACCAGCGCGGTGATCGGGAATGCCTACTACCAGAAGCAGCAGTTTTACCCGGCGGTCGTCTACATCACCAAGTCGAACGCATCCATGGCGGTGGGTAGACCTCGCTCGTGTAGCTTGTATCCCTTCTAATCGTTTCGTTCCTCTGCTTACAGGTCATCTACATACAGTTCTTCGTTATTGTCTTTATGTTTGGCAAGCTGTTGCGCAAGGTAACACCAGTTTATTCTGCCTCCTCCTGGCCCCGAGAATCAGTCACTAACCTTGTTACGTCTTGCAGATCTTCTTGGGCACACTGCGCGCTGCCGAATTCGAGCATTTGCTGGAGCGCTTTTGGTACGCCCTCACAGAGACCTGCCTGGCCTTCACCGTATTCCGGGATGACTTTAATCCGCGCTTCGTGGCTCTGTTCACGGTGCTCCTATTTCTCAAATCATTCCATTGGCTGGCCGAGGAGAGGGTGGACTTTGTAAGAAATGTAAAGCTCTATGGACTTTGGGTCTCTAATCCAATTATAATCAACAGATGGAGAGATCGCCAGTGCTCGGCTGGCTCTTTCACATTCGCGTGGGCAGCCTGCTAACCATGCTAGGCATCCTCGACTACGTTCTGCTGATGCACGCCTACAACTCGACGCTGGTGCGTGGACCCACCGTCCAGCTGGTCTTTGGCTTCGAGTACGCAATCCTGCTAACCGTCATCGCCAGCACAGCCATCAAATACGTGCTGCACGCCGCTGAGATGCGTACGGACTCGCCCTGGGAGAACAAGGCGGTATTTCTGCTCTACACGGAGCTGGTAATTGGCCTTATCAAAGTCGTGCTGTACATCATGTTCGTTTTGATCATGACCAAGATCTATGCGTTGCCCATGTTCGTTTTCCGGCCCATGTTCTTCACCATCCGCAACTTCCGGAAGGCGTTGAACGATGTGATAATGTCACGGCGGGCTATTCGCAACATGAACACCCTTTATCCGGACGCCACCCCCGAGGAACTGCGCCAGTCGGACAACATCTGTATCATCTGCCGCGAGGACATGGTTAATCACTCGAAGAAGCTGCCATGCGGCCACATCTTCCACACCACCTGCCTACGCTCGTGGTTCCAGCGCCAGCAGACCTGTCCCACTTGCCGCCTGAACATCCTGCGCACCCCGGCTGTGAACTCGACTGCAATGCCGCGGGCAGCGGATGATGCGGCCGCCGCAGCCGCCGCTGCTGCTGCTGCTCCAGCGGCAGCGGGTGCCCAGCCGGCTGGAGGTGCTCCGGCTCCTGGAGCTGCAGCAGCTGCTGGAAACGATGCCAACCAGAGACGTGCCAATGGCCCACTGGCCGGAGGCAATGGGCTGCCGCCCAGTTTTGCGGAGCTCTTTGGCGATGGCAGTAAGTTTCGAGTTGCTTTAAGCTGAAGTTTAAGACGAATCCCTAATTAATTTCCGGTCCTCTCTATAGATGGCTTGCCCAATGGTTTGCCCAACTTGGCTGGACTGATGCCACCGCCACCGCTGCCGCCTTTCATGATGCCGCCACAATTGGTTTACTTTACGCCACCGCCCCTACCGCCGCCGCCAATGCCGCTGGACTTGACCAAGTTCACCGATGACGAGCTGCGCGCCATGGAGGGGCACCAGCGTGAACATATCGCGCAGCGCATTAAGGTATAATCATAGTTTCCTATTCCTTGCATATAAATTGTAATTGCATCAAATTTCAGTTGCTAACTAACATTAACCTCATGCTGGCTTCGGCGGGGATTATGATGTCCCAGTACCAGATGTTGGCAGCCAGTCTGAACCTTAACGCAGTGTCTCCGACATCCGCGGCAGCTGGATCTGCCCCGGCACCAGCTGCAGCTCCAGCCCCGGCAGCTCCAAGCTCAGACGGAGCACCTGGATCAGCTGTATATGACAAGCCCAGCACCTCGGCCACGGCCATGGCCCAACTGGAGGCTCATCAGATAAATCCTACAGCAACAGCAGCCACAATGAACGTAGAGAAGGTAACCATTGAGGATCTGGGAGCGGATGAGGATGATGTGCCGTCTACGGCCACGGATCAAGTGAGCCTGGTGAGCACTTCCGAAACAGACTTTGATGAGAACTCCTCAGAGCTAGGTGAGCTCAGGAAGCGTCGCTTGAAGTTCCTGGAGGAGCGCAACAAGTCCTCGAGCGGCAGCGACCGTACGGCAGCCGAATAGATGAGCTGAGGTACAGAACATCACTCCAAGCAACAGCAGCATCCCTCATCCTTCAAAAATCAAGCGGAAACAATATCCAATTGCTATACTCTTTGATGGTATTGATCTTTTTATACTTCGCTCCTCATCCGCTGCAACCGGCTGCATCCTTGACTTTGTTATTTTCTACGGCTTGCAAATTGGGAATATTACGACGATAATGACGACAGACGACTAAGAGATGCCCCCAGGACACTCACTCACACACACACTGAAGCACGACCACCGCCCAGTCGCGGGCGGCGTGTGGAACGAAGGATCTGAATGTGAACAAGGGTAGCGCGGCATCCAAATTCAATATGTAGCAATATGTATTGTGTAAAAACTATTTTAGAGATGGGAAACTGATGATTTGTATTTAATATTACTATATGTGTATAATTAATGTGAAATATAATTAAAAACGAAAGAACGATGAATGGATTACGACTATATATGATACATCGACGAGTACACTAGATGAAATAGCTGTAAGCCTACGCACTAGGTAGAAAATAAATTATAGACGCGTACACTACACATAGATAACAACAGTGGATCGTCTGGCGCCCCGGGAATGAAAGATTTGCATTTGGACGTCGCCGCATCAAATTCTCGACTCCAGTTCCCGGAACTCGCCCGGATCCGTGAAGCGCACGGTCAGGATGTAGAAGAGCGTGGGGAAGGGCACCAAGCAAAGGAAGGCATAGTGGTAGTTGAGGGAGGTGATGCCATAGGCCAATAGCATCCAGTGGACACCTATTTAAAATGTATTTCTTTAAATGTGACTCATCTTTGAAAACCTTTAACAACTTACATATAATAACCACATTCTTAAGTTCCCACACCGAGGAGCAGACGAGCGCCTTCAGGGTTTGGTCCAGTTTAAGAGAATAATGAATGGCATTGGCCACCATGGAAATGGCAACGCTCAGGTAAGGAAAGGAGTAATCTGCCAGTAAAAAACGTGTTTAAGTGCTTGATCTAATTGATATAAGTATATAATACTCACAGATCAGGCCACAGCCAAGGGCGTGAATGAAGGTGAGCAGGGGTAGGAAATAGAGGGCGGAGTAAATGGGAGCCTTGCTCTTGCCACCCACATTCATTAGTTTGCTGATCAATGGGCGGATGAGAAACATGTTGACCAGGCACAAAAAGTAGAACACCAAAACGATAGTTTGCCTGAAATAAAATAATAAAAAATGATTCAGTTAAGTGCTTTCACATTGACACTCATAGGAAAAGCACAAATATAAACAAAATATAATTAATTAATTTAATCTATAAAATATAAACTAAGTTATTTACAAATCTTAATAATTTGTATTATTAAAATTATATTGATATAATTTAAAAAAATCTGTAAAATGGATACAATATAGAGCTTTTTTATATTGAACATTATTTAAATGCATCTTTTCTTGAAAGATGTAAAAATATCATTTTCACCTCAAGATTAAAATGAGATTAGGAATCTTGATATACAATTCTTACAGTGGATAGACCGCCTCTTGGGTGCAGTAGACCCTCGACTCATAATTGGGACTGGGATTATAGAACAAGGTGTACCAGTCGGTGAGCTTGCGCACCTCACAAGCGTACAGGCGCAGCTCCCACATGGGCTCCATGAATAAGGTGGCCAGGATAGCGGACAGGGCCACCTCAATGAAGGCGCTGGCTGTCAGGATCAGCTGCTTACGGGAAAACCTTAAAAACAAGAGATAGAGATGTTAATGCATTCTTCAGTACTACTGGAACAGCCTGCTCACTTGCGATCCTTGGCGTCCATGTCAATGAAGAAGCAGTGCATCATGAGCGGCAGCATGGTCATGAAACCCAGGTATAGCCAGGAGTACGGGGTAAGTTCGTCGCGACACGGGGAGCAGGCGTAGCTAGCGTTTACCTTTAAGAGAATGCATTAGACCGAGCAACAAATCTAATTCATGGCGCAAGTTGTGCTCACCCGCGATCCCCGGGGACAGACTCCGCAGCTGCTCCAAGTGTCGTTACCCAGCAGCGACCGTCCGCAGTAGGCGCCTGGACAGCGTTCCAGAGCGTCGTACATTTTCATATTATTTTTTTGTTTTTTAACTTAATTTTTATTTACTATTCCATTCTGTCTATCGGTAAACTTATCGATTGGCGGAACCAGTTCGATTGCGTCCAAGTCCTCACCGAGTTGATAACACTGTCCAAAAACATCGATGTCAACAACCGAAAGCACCAAATGAACCGCATGAACTGGTTCAGTTCAAAACTAGTACGCCTGAACTGCACAACCCTAGCAAAAGAAATTTAATTTAATTTAACAATTTAACGATAAATTGCACGCAAACAAACCTAAGCTAGCTGTGGCAGGTCCTATCATCGTTGCACCCGAAAGTCACACAGCCCGCTGGGTGGTCGCGGAAAATCGGAAAGAACCAAAGCAGACGCCATTTTGTCTATATTGGCCGGCTGATTTGTGTAAGCTCAGGGGCCAGAGAAGAAAAATTCGCAAAATAAATAGTTTTCGGTTCGTTTAAAGTGCGCAGCTAACTGAGCCGAAGTCGCGGTGCTCTGTCCTGTTCCAGTAGCCAGCAGAAAGAGATCATTTTTGGGAAATAGGAAAAAATGGTGAGTTGTGTTCGATATTCGCAAAAAAAAAAAAAAAATATGTGCTGTGCGTGTGAGTCGAGCGTGTCGGTGAGAGTGCGCCCGTGTGTGTGAGTGCGAGTGAGTGTGAAAACAGAAGAGCAACGACGACGAAACGGAAAAATAATAAAAAGCCGCACTGGCTCCCGTCCTTGAGTGACTTCCGTTAGCTCTCTCCCACAACTCCCAAGTGAAGTGATAGATAGAAAGTGAGAGAGTCCCCCCTTTCCCCCGCCGCTATCACCACACCCGCACCTGAGGGGCTGGGGAAATGGTTCTTCATCTTTAGGCTTTTTTTCCGCATCGTATCGTCTCTCTGTGCCAGAAACACAAACACGGACAAACGGACTTGTGAAATCTTTATGCGTAGTTATTTTCACCACCCCTTCTTCGCACACCCCCTTCGCTCTCATCCCGCCGGCGCTGCCACTTGCTCCACCCACCGACCGACATTCCGTTTAAAAGGATGTTGCCGGGCGGATAGGGGAGAGAAAGAGAGCGGAAAGGAGAGCGGTAGCAGCGACAGTAAGAGACGAGAGCGACGTGATGTAATTTTCGGTAGCAAAAATGTTCTTTGTTTGCCCAAAAAAATAATAATAAATAAATAAGAATGAAGAGAGCAGCAGCAGCGTATAACAAAAACAACATTAAATTAAATTCACATACTTGCCATGGCTGAGGGTGTGTGTGCGAAAGAGAGTAAGCAGGAGCGGGAGCGGGAGCGTAATTTGTGTGCTTTTGGAGCATTATTTGGCGCTTGCAGCCCCCCGTCTATTAAATAATATTGATTTTTCATATTCCAACCCAACATAGAACTCTCTCTCCCGTACACATACTCGCGCTCACTCACACAGCGACCTGCTATTGTGCATGTTGGTGCGTGCTCGCCCGCTGGTGTGTGTGTCTTTTCGGTCTCCGTTGTGCGCTTGTATTTATTTGCTTCTTTGCTTCTTCTTTCGTTTCGTTGCAGTTTATAGATTTTTGCAAACTGTGGCCGCTGACCAGGAATATGTAAACGCAACGCAGCGCCCCGTTCTTATTGGAAAGGACAATAAGCTAGTGAGATCCAGAGGCAGAGTCAAGGAGACCGAGAGAGAAAGATAGAGAGAGCTGGGAGTCGCCGACCAATAGTGCCTCAAAAACCGCAACAGCAACAACAACTGGCAACTCCCCAAATCTCGCAACTTGGACAAAAAGGACAAGGGAGACGGATCGCGGGTCTGGGACACTTCACAACTGCCATAAAATCCAAGAAGAATCGCAACCAAGCCAAAAGAAAAACGCCGCCCAGTGCAGACTGCAGTAGGATTACTAAGACACCTAGAACTAGCGCTCCAGCACCTCCTTTTCCACGCTTCCTTTGCCGGAGACCTGCAAAACGACGACGCAGTTGAAGAGGAGCCACCACAATGACGTTCGACACGCGCAGGCAAACCACCGGACAGTCGGGCAACACCACCGCCACCACCAGCAGCACTACAGCAACCACCACAACAAGTCCGGCGCAGAGCACGGGAACGGGAATTGGAACGGGCATGGGAACAGGCGCAGGAACGGGCACGGGCACAGTCACAACATCGAGCCTGCCCGGCGGAGGAGGCAGCGGAAGCGGCAGTGGCAGTGGCAGCCTGGACAGCAGCAGCCAGGAGCAACACACACCGCCGACGGCCAGCCAGAGTTCGGATGCCAGTTCGGATGTGGCCGCCTCATCCTCGGCGGGCAGCATGGACAGCAGCGTCACACTAGTGTAAGTGGGCGTGTCAACAAATATCCTCATTTCCATTTCGAAGCCTGCTCGCTAGCATGATGGCTCCGAATTAGCGGAGGTTTAGTGCGTAGTTTATTGCACTTAATTAGCCAGGGCATGCAGCCAGGCAGCTGTTTGTCGATAACTTTTCAGGGGTGTCTGAACTGCTGCTAGTGGTAGCACCACCCCCAGCACCCAAGCAGCCGAAGCACCCAGAATACCCTTCCACCTCCAACAGAACGAACCCCAAACTCAGACATTCGTGTGTTTACTTTTGCGCAGTTCTCTCTTCCACTTGCATTCTTTGTTTGGCCAGGGCTGGGCCTACAACTACCACAACTACCACAACTACTACCTTCTGTCCGTAATAAATTCATTAAAACATGCTGTGGCCAGTTTTGAGCAGCAGCAGCTGATTTTGGCCAGGCTAATTCGAGAGGTGTCGTCACCCAGAGCTCAGCGAAACCCACTAAATTCCATTACAAACAACTCGGGCTACGTGTGCGTCCGTGTGCAGAAACGTGATAATGCCCAACAATGAGGCAATAAAACGTTATCTCCCAGATGCACATATGTACATTGGGCAGAACGAATTTACCACAAACAATTATACTAATATATTTATTCGACGGTGCTATTAGTGTCTCATTTGGAATACCCATGCAGGGCATTATCTTATCTTAACCAGCCCTGCCTGTCCATCATGATTAGCTGACACCAAAGACCCGAAAACTGGAATCTTTTCAGTCCGTTCTGGTTTCCATAGCCTCTAAAATGGGTAGTCCTCGGGTTTCTACAACATCTGGTCTGGAAATACCAGCTAAAACAAGAATAATATTTCAAGTAGGTTAAACAGTGCCAAAGTACAATGAAATCGTTATTTTTGTTGACTAGAAGAATATTTAATCTAAAAAGTAATACCACGAGAATATTTAATTTGATTGACACCTTTAAATTATTTGATTACCAAACTGGTAGAACAACTTACATTTTTTTGGGGATGCTTTTTTACAACTACTACTACTACTACTTCACGGCTTAATGGTTATAAACCTTATGTTATAGAAGGTTTTATTAAGTAAGAGGTTCCAAACGTCAGATTGGCTTAAAATATACCCTCTTTCCTTCTGCAGGCCTCCAGAGAAGCTGATATCCTCATTTCCCACCACGAAGCTGAGATCGCTGACCCAGAAGATATCCAATCCGCGCTGGGTGGTGCCCGTGCTGCCGGAACAGGAGCTGGAGGTGCTTCTCAATGCGGCCATTGAGCTGACTCAGGCTGGCAAGTTAAGACCGATCTCGTCGCAAAAACCAATTGCTAATTCCTTGGAGTTCATTTTCAGGTGTGGACCATGACTGCGAGCCGTGCGTGGAGTTTTACCGCAATGGACTAAGCACTTCATTCGCCAAGATCCTAACCGACGAAGCGGTGAACTCGTGGAAGTATAACATCCACCACTGCATCCTCGTGTCCTGCGGCAAGCTGCTGAACCTGATCGCCATACACATGCAGCGCGACAATCCCTATCTGCTGGACCTGCTGGCCATTGTCTTCGATCCGGAGAACAAGTTCAACACGTTCAACGCGGCCCGCCAGCCGGAGTGCTTTGCCACACCGGACTGCATTTGGGGACCATTGGATAGTAACAAGATGTACGCCCGGCCGCCACCGGAGCCTAAGAATGCTCGAGGCTGGCTAGTTGATCTCATCAATCGCTTCGGCCAGCTCGGTGGCTTTGACAATCTGCTGGAGCGATTTAACAGCGGTCTAGAGCTGCTGAAGCGCAACCAAAACAAGTCCACCGCAAAGAGTTTGGAGAGCACCGGGGAAGGTAATGGCCAAGATAACCGCCTTACCCTAGCACTCATTCATAGCCTGCTCCGACCCTTTGGTCAATGCTATGAGCTGCTGACGCCCGCCACCATCGCCAAGTACTTTATGCCCATCTGGAATGTGGTACTGGACCTGCTGGACAGCTTCACCGACGAGGAGCTGAAGCGCGAGGTGAAGCCAGAGGGGCGGAATGACTACATCAACGGCATTGTGAAGTCGGCTCGCTTCCTGGCCAGCCGTTTAACCGGCCAGGAGGAGTTGATACGCGACTTGGAGATGTTCCGCTTAAAGATGATTCTGCGACTGCTGCAGGTATCCAGCTTTAATGGAAAAATGAACGCCCTCAACGAGATCAACAAGGTGCTTTCCTCGGTGGCATACTACTCGCATCGATCTCAGCCCCTGCCTCACTGCATGCCCGAAGATGAGATGGATTGGCTGACGGCGGAACGAATGGCTCAGTGGATTAAGTCTTCGGATGTTTTGGGCATCGTCCTTAAGGACTCGTTGCACCAGCCGCAGTACGTGGAGAAGTTGGAGAAGATCATCCGCTTCCTGATCAAGGAGCAGGCGCTGACGCTGGACGATCTTGATGCCGTTTGGAGAGCTCAAGCTGGCAAGCATGAGGCTATTGTGAAGAACGTGCACGATTTGCTGGCTAAACTGGCCTGGGATTTTACTCCGGAGCAGTTGGATCATCTCTTCGAGGCGTTCCAGGTGAGCTTTTAATTACTATAATGTCCTCTTAGCCTCTTACCAATTAATATTTTTTCCAATTTCCAGGCCAGTATGACAACGGCCAATAAGAGGCAAAGAGAGAGGCTGCTGGAGCTCATACGCAGGCTGGCTGAGGATGATAAGAACGGCGTCATGGCCCAAAAGGTGCTGAAGCTATTTTGGACACTAGCCCACAGCCAGGAGGTGCCACCGGAGGTGCTGGACCAGGCGCTAGGCGCCCACGTTAAGATCCTGGACTATAGTTGCTCGCAGGAGCGGGATGCCCAGAAGACTATTTGGCTGGACAAGTGCGTGGGCGAGCTGAAGTCAGGCGATGGATGGGTGCTGCCTGCACTGCGTCTTATCCGGGATATTTGCTGTCTCTATGACACTACGCCGAATCATGCGCCACGGACCCAAACAGGCACAAATCGGCAGCAAGTGATCGAGCGGCTGCAGAATGACTACTCCCTGGTTATATTGGTCACCAATAGCCTGACAGCTTACATGGAAAAGGTGCGCCAAATGGTGGCCGACACACCTGGCTTGGAAGCAGCGACCATCCTAATTGACGGAAGGTTCCCGCATCATGCGCAAATTGCAGAACGACTGGAGTTCCTCAAGTTCCTCCTGAAGGACGGCCAGCTGTGGCTATGCGCGGATCAGGCGAAGCAGATCTGGCACTGCCTGGCGGTGAGCGCTGTCTTTCCGGCGGATCGCGAGGAGTGCTTCCGCTGGTTCGGCAAGTTGATGGGCGAGGAGCCCGACTTGGACCCCGGCATCAACAAAGACTTCTTTGAGAACAATATTCTGCAGCTGGATCCGCACCTACTCACTGAGAGCGGTATCAAGTGCTTTGAGCGCTTCTTCAAGGCGGTCAACTCCAAGGAGGACAAACTGAAGGCAATACATAGAGGGTACATTCTGGACAACGAGGACCTGATTGGCAAGGACTACTTGTGGCGAGTAATCACAACTGGTGGCGAAGAAATCGCCAGCAAGGCCATCGATCTGCTTAAGGAGGTGTCCACAGCTTTGGGGCCACGATTGCAGGAGAATATTGGTGAGTTCCACGAGATGTTCATCGGCGAGTGCTGCTCCCGACTGCGCACTCACTATGGAAATATCGTGATCCTGGGAAAGACGCAGCTGCAGGAGGAGTTGGATGCACCCGACCAGTCGGACAATGCTAACGACGAGTCCAAGGACTCGAAGATGCGCTTTATTGAGGCCGAGAAGATGTGCCGCATCCTCAAGGTGCTGCAAGAGTACGTGAAGGAATGCGATCGATCCTTTAGCGGCGATCGCGTCCATCTGCCCCTTAGCCGGGTTACGCGTGGAAAGAACACGAGCCTGTATATCCGGTTCCAGAACCCAGGCCGACCCATTGATGATTTGGAGATCGTCACACACAGTAACGAGACTATGGCCGCTTTTAAGCGGAGTCTTCTCAAGCGGATAAAGGGCACTTCAACGACCAATATTAAGGTGGATCTCTTCTACATGAATGGCGAAATGATTGAAGTCTCCGACGAGATCAACCCTCTTTGCCAGTATACAATCCGTGACAAGATGACTCTCACGGCCAAACTGACGCCCGTTGGCACTGGTCTGGCCAGCAGTCCTGACTCGTCGAGTGACTCCAGCACCGGTTCTCCGCCGCGTCCCTGCCCCGATATGCAGCGCGTTGAGTCTGAAAGCACGCTGCCCGGCGTTATCATCTCGCAAAACTACCAGTACACTGAGTTCTTTCTGAAGCTCTACCAACTGGGAAGCGATTTAGAACACGGCCGCTTGCGCGAGAGTGCCAAGATCCTGCTGCACCTGCTCCCCTGCGACCGCCAGACGATGCGCCAGCTCCAGTTGATGTGCAAAGTGCCTAAGGCAGCGATAACAGCTGTGGCATCGTTGGGGGAGAAGACCCCTAAGGAGGAGGGAGAGAAGCTGAACTCCATTGAGCAGCCAGTCAGTGAGGCTGAAGAGGAGAATTGCTGCACGCCAGAGCAGATGTTTTTGCATCCGACGCCTGCCCAGGTGCTGTACAACCTGAGTGTGCTGCACGGATTGTTGATACCCGCTTTGGAGCCGCTCGGTGAGTCGGCTCTGCAGGTGCAGTCGGCGTGGATGCACTCGGGCTGCGCCCACTTCGTGCTGGAGCTGCTCACAAAGAACAATTTCCTGCCCAGCGCTGATATGCATACGAAGCGTGCCTCCTTCCAGTGCGTGCTGCGACTGGCAAAGCTGTTCCTGTACATTGTGGGCAGCGTACTGTCGCGCGTCGGCGACGAGCCAATGATCTGCGACCTGGACAATGGGGCCCGCTCCCAGGTGGACATCCTTAAGCAGAACTTCTCGACGATGCCGAACAGCTCCCAGGGCACTCTGCGGGCAATTTCCGCCAAGCTGGCCGTGATACTTGCTCGCGAGATGTTGTCCGCCACTCAGGAGGGCGACCGCTGTCGTACTCTGTTTAGTTCGACGTTGCAGTGGTCCTGCCCAGATATTTCCACCATCAAGGCGGTGGTGCAGCTGGCCTGGGCCTCGTCCTGCGGTAACTTGCAGGCGCTGGGCAGCAGCAGCGGGGACTTTGAGGACGAGGTGATCGTGCCGGACGGCCAGGATTTTAGTATGTGCAAGGAGGCGCTAGAGGTGCTCACCATTTCGTTCATCCTGAATCCGAGCGCCAATGAGGCGTTAAGCAGCGATGCCAACTGGCCCAAGTTCATCACCTCTATTGTGCTAAAGAACCCGCTGCGTCATGTGCGGCAGGTGGCCTCAGAGCAACTGTTCCTGGCGTCCACCTACTGCGCCGGCGATCGGCGTCCATTCGTCTACATGGTCAATCTTTTGGTGGGTGCCCTGAAGACGCTGGTTCCCCAGTATGAGGCCACTTGCTCCGAGTTCTTCTCGGTCCTGTGCCGCACGCTGTCCTACGGATGCATCTACAATTGGCCGCTCCAGATCGGCGAGGGCTTGCTAGGCGACGAGATCAAATGGCTGCAGCGCATTCGGGAAAATGTCCGCGCCACCGGAGACACTCAGGTGCACGAGGAACTTCTCGAGGGCCACCTCTGCTTGGCCAAGGAGCTGATGTTCTTCCTCGTTCCCGACTCGAAGGCGCAGCTCAACGAGCTCATCCACGAGCTGATCGACGACTTCCTCTTCACGGCCTCGCGCGAGTTCCTGCATTTAAGGCGACAAGGCAGCCTCCGGCAGGACACTGTCCCGCCGCCGGTCTGCCGCAGTCCGCACACCATTGCCGCTGCCTGCGATCTCCTCATTGCCTTGTGCCAGCTGTGTGTTCCTAATATGAAGCTACTCACCAATACCCTAATCGACTTTGTCTGCACGGGTGAGTTAAGAGTCAAGCGCAACTATATATTGTCCTTTAAAGCCTGGAAATATTTAACTGTCTTCTTTATGAATATTTTCGTTAATATTTTATATTCATCTTATTTAAACACAGATACGGATCCATTGCGCGAA
This sequence comes from Drosophila pectinifera, assembly GCA_008042775.1. NCBI lineage: Eukaryota > Metazoa > Arthropoda > Insecta > Diptera > Drosophilidae > Drosophila > Drosophila pectinifera. The sequence goes on along the minus strand of VNKC01003946.1, from coordinate 67,367 downwards.
TGGGATTACTTGCCGCCCGTTGGCGCCAGGCCGATTAAAGGTTTCTGCGGACTGAAGAACGCCGGTGCCACCTGTTACATGAACTCAGTGCTGCAGCAACTGTACATGGTGCCGGCCGTGCGGGTTGGCATTCTGCGGGCTCATGGCGCCGCCACCACCGATGGCGAGGATTTCAGCGGCGACTCGGATTTGACGGGCGGCGGTCTGGGACCGGCCCTCTTCTCCGGACCCGCCTCTGCCCTAGTCTCCTTCTCCTCGTCGTCGTCGGGTGCGGGATCCGATGATGGGTCGCAGGACGTGCGAAAGAACTACCATGTCGTAATCCTAAAACACGTCCAGGCCATATTCGCCCACCTGGGACACAGTGCTCTTCAGTTTTATGTACCCCGGGGTCTTTGGACGCATTTCAAGTGAGTCTACAGAGCCATTTAGCATTTAACCGATACTTACTTCCGGTTTGATTGGACTCTTGCAGGCTGCAAGGGGAGCCGGTGAATCTGCGCGAGCAACAGGATGCCGTGGAGTTCTTTATGTCCCTGTTCGAGAGTCTCGATGAGGGACTGAAGGCGCTTGGCCAGCCGCAGCTGATGAACGCAACGCTAGGCGGCTCCTTCAGCGACCAGAAGATCTGCCAAGAGTGCCCCCATCGCTACTCCAAAGAGGAACCATTTAGTGTATTTAGTGTCGATATTAGGAATCATAGCTCATTAACCGAATCTCTGGAGCAGTATGTCAAGGGGGAGCTGCTCGAGGGAGCCGATGCATACCATTGTGATAAATGTGATAAAAAAGTAATGTATTCTCTGCCTTGTTCTGTTCCTAATCACAAATCTAACCGTCTCTCCGCTTGATTGAAACCCGACAGGTAGTTACCGTTAAGCGGCTATGCGTGAAGAAGCTGCCACCCGTGTTAGCCATACAACTGAAGCGCTTCGAATACGACTACGAACGCGTCTGTGCGATTAAATTTAATGATTATTTTGAATTTCCTCGTATCCTAGATATGGAGCCCTACACAGGTGAGTTCTTCAGGCGTAGCGAAACCTTCTTCAACTAATATTTACTCTTTGATTTGTCGCAGTGTCTGGTCTAGCTAAGCTAGAGGGCGAGGTGGTCGAGGTAGGTGATAATTGTCAAACAAACAACGTTGAAACAACAAAGTACGAACTGACCGGCATTGTGGTGCACAGCGGGCAGGCCTCCGGGGGCCATTACTTCAGCTACATACTCTCCAAGTGAGTATTAAAGCAGTTAAAGTATTTTCTGCAGCTAATTGCATATGTTTTTCCCTGCAGAAATCCTGCCAACGGCAAGTGTCAGTGGTACAAGTTTGACGATGGCGAGGTCACCGAGTGCAAAATGCATGAGGACGAGGAGATGAAGGCACAGTGCTTTGGCGGCGACTACATGGGCGAGATCTACGACAACAACCTGAAACGGATGCAGTACCGCCGCCAAAAGCGCTGGTGGAACGCCTATATGCTGTTCTACACCCGCTGTGACCAGACTCCCGTGCAGTACGATCCCAGTGTGGAGCAGTTGTCGCTCACCGAGAGTCGCAACATGGTCCTGCCTCTGCCCAAGCCCATTGAGCGCAGCGTGCGGTGAGTTAAATGGTCTTATCTTCATTATTTATTCTATATATTTATATATTTATTTACATTTTCTAGGCACCAGAACATTCGGTTTCTGCATTCGCGTAGCATTTTCTCCATGGAGTTCTTTAACTTCATCAAGAAGCTGGTCAGCTGCAATATCCCCTCTGCGCGGAGCGACAAGATCGTGAGTTTTTGGTGGACCGGAGCTTTTATGTGCTTACTGATTATTCTCCATTCCTGTAGACACCCGCTGCCGAGGAGCTATCGTTGCTGGGCGTGCAATTAGCATCGCAGTTCCTGTTCCATACTGGTTTCCGTACTAAGAAGTCGCTACGCGGTCCTGTCATGGAATGGTCAGTTGGCACCTTAAACCTTTAAATTATTAATTAATAAATTTTCCGTGACAGGTATGACACGCTCTCACATCACATACGTTCCTCGGCGCTAGTGCGCAAGTGGTTTGCCAACCATGCGCTGCTCTCGCCGCCATCTCGCCTGGGCGAGTATATCCTAATGGCTCCGTCGCCAGAGGTGCGCACTGTATTTGTCAAGCTGGTGGTGTTCTTCTGCCACTTTGCCATCAACGATGAACCTTTGCCCGGCTATGACGGAGCCAATCTATGCGAGCAGGTGCTTATAAGCGTGCTGCGCCTCCTGAAATCTGAAGCAGCCGACTATGGCAAACACCTGCCTCACTACTTCAGCCTCTTCAGCATGTACGTGGGACTGGGCACACGCGAGAAGCAGCAGTTACTGAGGGTAACGAACTCAACTTTTTTTCCTTAGAGATTCATAGGCTAAAGACTTCTTTCATCTGCAGCTCAACGTGCCGCTTCAGTTCATCCAGGTGGCACTGGACGACGGCCCTGGGCCGGCCATCAAGTACCAGTATCCGGAATTCAGCAAACTGCACCAGGTAGTCTCTCATCTGGTCCGCTGCAGTGACGTGAGCGAGAAGTGTCAGAGCTCCAATCAAAACGCCCGGCCCCTGCCCAATCCATTCAAGGATGCCACAGTGGCGCACGAGGAGCTGACGCCACTGTCTACCGAGTGTATGGATCTGCTCTTTAATCGCACCGGGTAAGTGGAGCTCTAAGAGCTTATACAAGAATCCCTTCAAAGATGTTGATTTCTTATACATCTTGTTTAGCTACATCAAGAAGGTGATCGAGGACACCAATGTGGGAGACGAGGGATTGAAACTGCTGCAGTACTGCAGCTGGGAGAATCCGCATTTCTCGCGCGGCGTGCTCACCGAGCTGCTGTGGCAGTGCGGGTTTGCCTACTGCCACGACATGCGCCACCACACGGACCTGTTGTTGAACATCCTATTGATCGATGACTCGTGGCAGCACCACCGCATCCACAATGCCCTCAACGGAGTGGCGGAGGAGCGCGAGGGCTTACTGGACACAATTCAGAGAGCAAAGACCCACTACCAGAAGCGGGCGTACCAGATCATTAAGTGCCTCACGCAGCTGTTCCACAAGTCGCCGATCGCCCTGCAGATGCTCAACACGAATCCGACCATCAGTCGGCACTGGAGCATCGCCGTTGAGTGGCTACAGGACGAGCTGGAACGACAGCGTGGCATTGGTTGTCAGTACAACTCATACTCATGGTCTCCGCCTGCGCAGAGTAACGACAACACCAACGGCTACATGCTGGAGCGCTCGCAGTCAGCTAAGAACACGTGGACCATGGCCTATGAGCTCTGCCCGGATGAGATCAGTGAAAAAACGGTACGTACTGACTTACAATAATATTTACAATAGACAATTACTTATGACGCTGTTTGTCAGGATCAGGACGAGAACAACGAGTCTGATTTGGAGTCCAACCTGGACGAGAATAAACCGGCAAACCAGGCAGCTCAGCCGTTAGGTGCGCAGGAAAGCAGCACTGGTGGAACCGAGCAACCAACGGACAACAAGACCATCACCAGCAGTCCGTCTACGGGCGCATGGCCGGCTCGTGTGGATACCAATGCCATTCCTCGACTTTCCCGGCAGCTTTTCGGGGCGTATACGTCAACCGGCAACAGTCCCAGTGGTGGAGGCAACACCAGCGGCACAGCCCCTACGACGACGGCAGGCAGTGACGCCAACAGTGAGACGGAGAGCAGTGCCCAGGAAACGGCCGGCGAAACGAGCATTAACGGGCTGACAAATAGCCTGGATCAAATGGAGATAACGACCAAAAAGGTAATTGAAGAGTTCGAGATCTAGGACAATTTGTCCACCGTTGAGTGTGTCCGTAGCCGAGGGATCCTTCGAGAGTCGCCTGCCAAGCAGTCCCCCAGCAGCAAAAACAGTACACACAATAAACACTCTACACACAAATTTCAATTTCCAGTTCTGTGTCTCTGAATCTCTTTCTCTTTGACCACTTGGAAGTGATACCAAGTTAGGGCAGAGTTTGGAGCGTATTAGTAAACGTTGACAGCTCCATGTCCGAATCAAAACTGAACTAACTAACTGAACTATTTTAGTACGTAGTACCAATAATTTTGACCTATATAAAGTTCAACGATGATCCTATAGAAACATTAGCTCGGCCAGGGTATTCCAGGCTTCGGTCCCCGAAGATCCGTGCTCCTTATTTTCTTCTAACTCTCCTCTCTATATGTGTACTTTCATTATCCGACACGAATACCCTGCGGTTTCTTTTCGGCGTTTCGTTGTTGTTTATTCCCCCTTTGTTGTTGCTCCCCTCAAATTATCACTGACGCGCAGCAGGGCTTGCGGAGTCGCTCCAAGGGAGGCAAACTGCCACCGGTGCTGTTCCATCATCACCAGTTGCCGGCGACGGAGCAGCAGCTCAAGTTGAAGTACCAGCAGCTGCAGGCCCACAAACAGCAAGCCCAGCAACAGCAGCAACTAAGCCTGCAACTGCAACCCAAGCAGCAACCGCAGCAGCAGCAGCAACAACAACAACAGCAGCAGCAGCAACTACGTGGTGATATTAGCAAGAGTTCCTCAAGCCGCTTGATTTGATTTGCCGCCAAGTTAGTTAGAGTTGTTGTTTCATTTGAGCCCCGATCGCCCGCTCGCCCGCCTTACTTTGTGTTTGTTGAGTTCTTGACTTCTGTTGACAGTCCCCGGCACAAACGAGATGCACTTGTCATCATTCCCGGATCTGTAGCTGTGTCCAATTTGGTTTTTCATTTACTTTCCACTGCAAGCTTTCTCTGCTCACCACCAACACATAAATACACACACTCGCCAGCTCACAACAGCCATTCACATACAGACACGCACACTCGATCAAAGGGGTCCTATATAGATCAGTGATTCAAGTGGTACATATTCCGAACACTGAAAGAGAAGAAATAAATTAATCAATCAGGGATGCCAAAGAAATCGCTTAGGTTTGATATCAATCGAAATGGTGCTTCAAAGTGGAAGGCAGTAAAATTTTTGTAGATTTCTTTTGGACACCATTTAGACATCTATTTCAAACCCACAGCGATTTCTGTGGCATCCCTCACCACGTAAGAGGAAGGAATATTTTGCAAGTTCCTATTCCAAGGTTTCTTAACACATTGATTCCAAAATGATTAAATTATTATGAAGATTACGAGTTTAAGCGCTGTTTATCCTGTTTAATTGACCAACTTATTACTTATTATATTTATATTAAATTGAAAGCGCAACACCTGCAAATAAAAATAATCGTCTCACTTTGCTTGTAAATAAGCCAAATATCATTTGATTAACCTCGTCGTATACGACCTGTTTGATAACACTCGAATGCAAGATTGCAATTACTGCTTACCTGGCACGCAGACGCTGACGTAGCACCCGTATAGATATTGAAGCTTATTTTTAAACTTGAACTAATGGGAATCTTTTGACATTCGCAGAAGCAACGCAGGATATTGAGAAGAAGGCTAGTGGAAAGTAAGGACGAGGAGGACACGACGGCCGAGACGACAGCGGTTAACTCGGAGGAGGTCACAACGTCGCCAGTGGCGGTGGCGGCGACAACAACTCCCACGGCAACAGCAGCGTTGGCAACATTTACACCCATTACAACGGAAACAGCGACCACACCAGCAACAGCTACAACAACAACAACTACAACAACGGGAGCGGGCGAGCTCACGACGAGGATAGAGAAAAACTTAATTTAAGTCGAAAAACACAGAAAAGAAACCACAAACGAAAAGTTCTTTGCAATAAAAAATGTAATCGCAAATTAACAAGAGAGAGAGAGAGAGAGAGCAGCAGCTACAACTTATGATGAGCATCCATATAGCGTTAAGTGAACCAAAGCAGCCTGACAATGAGTACGGTGTGGACAACAACAGGTGTTTTACTATACTAATAGTGGGGCTCCCGCCGTCGAAAACGAGACTTAATGGGTTAATATGCGAACGTAGAGCAGCCGAATCCTCCGTAGATATTAACAAATGGAGCGGTACTAGAGTCGCGAGTCAAGAGGAGGAGTAGCAGCAAGGGAGATTCGAGAGTATAGGATGGTATGTACCAGCAGAGGTGTTTAGTAGTTATCGAACTTTATAATTACCTTAACACGATACACAGACACCCACACCCACACCCACACCCCACACTTGAAACAAAGAAAAACACACTCATAAATACTAAGATGCGTTAAGTTGCACGTTTACAGTACCATATAATTGTATTTATATAGTATATAAATGATGTATTACGTATTGGAGCCGAGCAACATTAACTAATACTAACCGAAAACAAAAACAAATAGCAAAAAAAAAAGAATAAATCAAAACGAGATGAGAACATATAGATACAGGGGTGCCACCGAAATTGCTGGGGATGTGAAATCTATTTAAAAGGTGCCAAAGCATGCTGGAAAAGTATACAACATTTTAGTGCATACTTTTCCGCACCTTTTTGGCGATTTCCAATGTCTAGCGATTTTTGCGATGTCCCTGATAGATACGATATACTAGGAAAAACTAATCGAAACGAAAGATCGGCTGAATGTAACAATTAGGGCAAAAAAACCAAATTACATCTTCAGTACTCGGACACTCGCCTGAAAGCTGAAACTGAAACTGAAACTGAAACTGAAACTGTTTCCATAATCATATTTCAACAGCGTAAATCAAGTTAATGGGATGCTAAATCAAAACGAAAGCAAAAACATAAACAAAAACAGTATAAACTCAAGAGCAAAATGGACTAAAGCAACACGAGAGCATAAAGAGTAAACTTGATTATGTTTATACTAAGTATATATATATATTTTTAATTGAATTAGTGTTTTGTATTAAGTGAAATTTGTTAAACATTTATTAAATTATTATGTTTTAAGTTGCAAATAATAAAAGCGAATTGTAAGCATTCTCCCAGTTTCCGTTTTCGTTTACCAACCGAACTCAGCTAAAGTCAGAATCATAAGCCGCAAAATTATGTACGGAACTCAATTAAAATTATGTATTCATGAAACAAATGATAAATCACATTTAGGAAATGTGCGTGTTCGAGAGAAACTGAATAAATCTTATACATCCATTAAAATTCAACAACTGAAATCGAATAAAACACTTTTTCGTAAATTCCATCCTCCCCTAGCTCTTTCACCAAAATTCAACAGCTGAAACATTTTTAATGCCACGATGGGACAAAAAACAACAGATTTTTTCCATTAGATGGACAGATTTACGCTTAACTCTAATAAATGCACTTGATTATCCCTGGATGCGGCGTTGGCGGACATCGAAATATTTAGAATATGTGTATACTTGTATATAAATGCAACAAAATCCCTGGTACTTTGTTTGGTGTACGTTACTTGGCCCCCTCTTCGTCTACGAATGTAATCACGGCCGCTCCCTTGGCCACATTGTCGCCCTCGGCTCCACCAATTGACTTGATGGTGGCATCCTTGGGGGCCTTGAGGATGTGCTCCATTTTCATGGCTAAAAATATTATTAAAAATAAATATAATTTATAGTTATTATTTTATTTGACATACCAATAAGCACGGCCAAGCTGTCGCCTTTCTTGACCTGGTCACCCGGCTTTACCAGAACCTTCTCCAAAACACCGGGCATGGGGGCCACTACCCTGGAGCCACCTCCTCCCAGTTGATCGACCTGAGCACTCAAGAATTTGGGCTGTACCAGCTCAAAGTCCAGTTTTCCACTCTGAGAGAAAATGCAACTAATGTAAAGACAAGCAGCCAGTTTTCATCTAGGATATTTCGAAATATTTACCTCCAAGAATAAAACAACACTGGCTCCATCAATATTGGCATTGTAGGTGGTGATATTGCTATCGATATTAGCACGGATCTTTAGACGCTCGCCATCTAGAACCCTTTCCGCTTTGATCACCTGCCAATCGCCATTGTCCACCTGTACTTGCACATCTTCGCCATCGAACTTCACAGCCACGGAGTAAACTAAATAACAAATCAGATAAATATATTGATGTCCTTGTAGCCATATCTATAACCCGGAATTACCTTTATCGTTGGCCTTCAAGTTATAGGTCCGGATCAAGGCGTAATTAAGGCGAAGATTAGGTGTGGCCGCAAATGGATCCTGACTTCCTCCATTGCTGTTGCTGAAGGCCGACTGCAACTCATTGAAAACCAGTGCCAGGGCAGCTTGCCCCACCTGTTGCGGGCTGATAACAATCGGCGGGAATAGCGTGTCAAAGTGCTGATCAATGAAGCCCGTGTGTACGTTGGCCAACTGGAACTCCGGGTGCGAGGCCAGGTCGATGAGGAAGTTGATGTTCGTGTCGAGCCCGGAGATCTAAAGACAAGTTATAAGTAATATTTTGAAAGCAACAAACGTGATATCTTACATGGTACTCGCCGAGTCGGGCAATCAGGGAGTTGAGCGCCTGGGAGCGGTTCTCGCCCCACACGACCAGCTTGGCAATCATGGGGTCGTAGTGCACAGACACCTCGTCCCCCTCGCGGACACCCGTCTCCACGCGCACATCGGCGCTGGGCTGAGGCGTCGACAGGTAACGCAGCGGCCCTGCTCCGGGCAGGAAACCGCCACGAGGATTCTCTGCATAGATGCGCGCCTCGAAAGCGTGGCCACGGCGGGTGATCTGTGACTGTTTAAGCGGCACAGGCTCGCCGGCGGCAACGCGAATTTGCCACTCGACCAGGTCGGTGCCCGTGATCATCTCGGAGATGGGATGTTCGACCTGCAGCCGGGTGTTCATTTCCATAAAATGGAAGGAGAGATCCTCTTTGTCCAGGATAAACTCCACCGTGCCGGCTCCAACGTAGCCCACGGCCTTGGCAGCTCGCACAGCAGCCTCGCCTAGTTCGCGACGCAGCTCCTCCGAAAGACCAGGCTGAGGAATATACACAGGTTAAAGACAATCCCAAAGGGAGGTAATTTGCACAATTACCGCTGGCGCCTCTTCAATGATCTTCTGGTGACGGCGTTGCACGGAGCAGTCTCGCTCCCACAGGTAAACCGCATCGCCGTACTGATCGGCAAAGACCTGAACCTCCACGTGGCGGGGAGAGCGGACATAGCGCTCCAGCAGCACGGAGCTGTCGCCAAAGGACTTCTGGGACTCGGTGCGGGCAGAGTTCAGGGCGGTGAGGAAGTCCTCCGGCTTCTCGGCGATTCGCATGCCCTTGCCGCCGCCACCACGCACGGCTTTGATCATCAGCGGAAAGCCAATGATCTGGGCCTCCCTCTGCAGGCACTCATCGGACTGATCCTCGCCGTGGTAGCCATTGATGATGGGCACTCCGGCAGCAGCCATAATTGCCTTGCTCGTGCTCTTGATGCCCATGTCCCGGATGGCAGAGCTAGGGGGCCCCATAAATATGACGCCCTCCCGCTGGCATAACTCCGCGAATTCCACGGACTCAGAAAGAAAGCCATATCCCGGGTGGATTGCCTGTGCGCCCGATTTCTTGGCGATGTTCAGGATGTGCTCACCACGCAGATACGAGGCTGAGGAGGCGGCTTCGCCCACCCGGTACGCCTCATCCGCCAGCTGCGTGTGCAGGCTCTTCTCGTCAGGATCGGAAAATACGGCCACGGTGCGAACTCCCAACTTACGGGCGGTCCTGATCACACGGCAGGCGATTTCCCCCCTGTTGGAGATCAGAATCTTGTTGATGGGCCGCACTTTCGGGGTGGCCTCGGTGGCGAAGCACCTGTGGCCGGGAAAACAAAAACAAATTGGCAATGTTTATGTAATCGGTATGGAACCTGTTGATTCTAATGGCACCCGGCGGCAGCCATGACTATAATTATCACCTGGCATTTGCACCAACATTGCGCAGTAGTCTCGCATACATTCCAACTCTATATAAATGCAATGTGATTAGTTCTTATAAATAAAATCTAAGAACTTGTCCGAACTTCTGTTACTATACGTTTAGCGTGGCCGCACCGATAACTATGAAAAATACTACCCGGGGTCATAACTTTGATGAAAATGTGTGAAACTTTTCTCTGGTCAAGAGGCTGGAAAGTCATCGATGGGACAATCGATTATTGCTAAGTCATCGATTTTTGCTGACACCACTTTGCTATCTCTAATTTGCGCGCTTTTATTTTTTCGCTGTGCTTTTTACTGAAAAACTAGTACTATTGATTATTGTTTAATTACTATACAAAAAATGCCAAACCAAGACGAACTTAGTCAGGGAGCAAAACAGAGATTCGTGGAGATGGCTGCCCGGGCCAAGAACCCACTGGAAACACTGAGCTATCAGAGCTACAAGGCTCCAACGGGCGAGGAGTTCAAGCTTCTGTGTCGCAGCAAGACGGACGCTGATCCAAAGATGCTAAAGTGGGCATTTAAACTGGCTGAGACCAATGTGGGCCCCTTCTACAAGCAGCTGAAGATGGGCTGGCAGCCGAAGATTAAATCGGCGGAGCTGAACAAGAACTGGGCGCGGTACTTGGTGGTCCAGAATGGACAGAAGGAGAACGTGGCCTACTCAATGTTCCGATTTGACATGGATCACGGCGACTGTGTGCTGTATTGGTAAGTATATGTGATATACCCAGGACACACCCTAAGTTAATCCCTTTTCTTGAAGCTACGAAATGCAGGTGGCAGCGGCCTATCAAAGAAAAGGCCTGGGCAAGTTCATGATGCAAATTCTGGAAAACTGCGCCCGCCATTGGCACTTGGAGAAGCTCATGCTCACCGTCCTAAATAACAACGAGCAGTCCATATCCTTTTACAAGAAACTTGGCTATGGCAAGGATGAGATCTCTCCGGATGTGCTCGAAAAAGCCGACTATCAAATCTTCAGCAAATCCTTGCTGAGCTGAACTCGAGAGAATAAGACAACTAGCACCTAAATCAACAATCAACTTCATTTATTTAAACAAATTGGCCTGGGTCTCCAAAAAATTTGCCATGCGAATGTCCTGCGAACTGAGGCCGCCCACGTCGTGTGTGGACAGAGTGACGTCAACCTTGTTGTATACGTTGAACCACTCGGGATGATGGTTGATCTTCTCGGCCAGCAGGGCCACGCCGGTCATGAAGGCGAAGGCCTGATTGAAGTCCTTGAGGACGTACTGCTTGAAGATGGCATCGCGTCCCTCGACCAGGGCCCAACCGCAGTCCAGCAAGGGTTGCAGCTTCTCAGCACGCTCCTGTTCATTTAGTCGCACCTGCATTATCAAGAAACCAAATATGTAAGTTGGAATTTTTAAAAAGATCGGATTTGAATATCTATTCTACTTGTGTCAGGATCCTCGAAGAGGTCTGCCTAGAGCCATATCTTCTCTAAGAACAAAGTCATGTCCAAGACAGTCCACTAACTTTTAGTCCCTTACTTTTTCAATACCCCTTCATGATTGGAGCCAGACATTTACAACTTAAAAAAGCGTTATAAGAAACACATGCCACTTTTGGCTTATACTTTCTCTGTTTTTTCTTATTTTGAATTAAAAATTGTGAATATTTACTCATTTGCTCATACAAAAGGCATGTGCAGGGTAAATTCATCTTCGTGAAAGCTGCGACTTTTTTAGAAATTCGAGTTATTAAGCGATTGCCGCTGAAACTGGTTCAAGAACCAGAGGCTGCAAATTTAAAATTTAAATAGAGCTTTTGCTCAATACTTCTTTGTTTTAATGTCAGTATTTGCTTAACTTAACTTTGCACTCTGTCCGTCTGTCTGCCTGTCCGATTAACACGTATTTCTTAGAGATTATATAAGCTAGAGCTTGCAAATTTGGTTACAAATATTCGTGTAGAGGGTGCCTCACTGTCGAGCACACTCGCTAATAACTTTCTTGCCTGTTTAAAAACAGCGTAAATGTTCGCAGGTTGCCATGTTAATTCTAGGGTATAACCCACATGCTTCAACTCCAAAGCTGGCCTTGGGGTCGCGTATTATATTTGCGGGGCGATAAGAATACCTCTCGATTTCTTGGACTCGCCCTTGATCCGCGCAGTTACTTATAGCTCATTGTACCTACCACCATTTTGCTCTTTTTCGTTGTGGTTTCCTTCTTCTGAGTGCCGTAGAGTCTCCGTAGAACCGAGCTGCCACCAGTTGCTGCTGCTACTGCTGCTGCTGCTGTTTTCGCTGCTGGCGAATACAGAACTGAGATTTGTGGAGAGCTGCGCGAGAAGTTAAAGCTCAGTTTGGCGACTCTACACACCCCCTCTACCCGATTGCCCTCCACTCACCCAACCTTGCTTGGCTCGTTTGTTGTTGCTGCCATTGAGCGAGATAAACCAGATTTGTGACGATTGGCAAGCAGATTTGCTGCCGCTTTTCGAAAGTTCAACTTGAGCACATTCTGGGCGCACTTACTATTTAATAGCATTTTTGTTTTTACGTTTAGGAATCTCGTTTGTTGTTCTGTATTTTGTTGCTGGATTCCGGTGTGAACAGCTGTTCGGCGCGGGGATGCCAACTCGTCTGACATTACTTCTCGAAATGACAGTCACAGCGGCCCGAATGGCTGTTAGATTTCAAATTAAAATTTGGAGGGGATCTTTATAGGAACAATTGCTTTCAGAAATTACGCCAAATAACAAACTAAAAACTATTTCGGAACAGGTTACTGCCTATATATATTTTATATATCCCTTAAACATTTCCAGTATAAATTATAAAAATAATTTAATGGAATGAATTTAATGAATTAATCTAAATGCGATAGTTAGTAGAAAGCACAACTAGTTCTTTAGTTCTTATTAAATACAAATATAGACATTATTATCGAACAATTTTATAAATAACAGTTCGCACAGGAGCTAAAAATAAATATAACTTTTAATTATATATTTAAATCGCCATTTAAAGAATTACTTAAACCTTTTCATATCATTTTCATAAAGATTGACTTTTATTTTATTTTAGCAACATATTAAATTATGGGATTATAGGTTAATTTAAGTTTATAGGTTTAATGAAAACATAATTTTATACATATAAATGCTTTACGGAGATGTCCTCTTACATATTTTAGGATCCTTAGACCGCGCTGGTTAGTTGATGTGTTTTCAAAATTTTATTCTTCTTTTGGTTTACTTGTGCACTGTGTTTTCGGATTCACCATTCCCGTAGTAGTCGTAATCCACATTGGCGGTGGAGGTGGCCAGCAGGGGGGGAACGCTGGGAGTCACTGCCTCCTGGGCCGGCAGAGCCGATGCAGTTGTCGCTTCCTGCAGAGCTATTGGGGTGGTTGTGGTCTTCCGCCAACGCAGACTATAGCGACTACGGATGAATGGTGGCTTGGTCACCAAAACGGAGTCGCCCAGGGCTTGAAAACAAGATATTTACATGAAATGGGTATCAATTGATAGCCTTAAATTCCCTTGGAACCTTTTCCGACTAACTGGGAACTCCACTTACCCAACCCCAAAAGGCAACAGCAGAGGACCAGCAGCAGTGACAGCTTCATTCTTGGCAACCCTTTCAGTGCAAACTGCAACTTTTGACAGCAGTTCCACTGCTTTTATATAGTCCCCTTAACCCGGCAGATAAGCCCAGATAAACCCAGATAATTCCCAGAGGACAGCCCTCGGGGGACTGGTGTGGGGCCCTCCTCTCCAGGAGGCCAGGTTCATTCACCGCGGCTGCGATTTTTAAATTATTTATTTCGTTATCTCTGAATGAACTCTTACTTAGCGACACATTGTACAAATGCTTCGGATTCGATATTATTATGCTTAAGCGAAATGGTAATAAATACGTGTTTGTGGAGTCTGCTGAGGGACCGGACTTATCCGGGTGTATCAGTTGTCCGGGTCCGCGGGTCTCGGGCGCTTCGGTCCAGATGGTATTGGTGGCGGCGGGACATCGGGAACCCCGCTGTTTTTGCTCGCCGATCCGTTGCGGATGTCCTCGAAGCTGGGCTTCGCTGGCTCCAGATTGTCCAGGGACAGTGGCTGAATCTGTGGCTGTTCCTCCACCTCCTCCGCCGGAGGTGCGGCGGGTGGAGCAGCTGTGGCTGCCCGGAAGGGATAGCCCTGGCTGGGGTAGTAATCGTAGGGCGGCAGATAGTTCTGGCGTACATATCCCGCTTGGTCGTAGATAACTGGGTACTGGCTGTACGGATACGGGGGCAGGTGCATGGGTTGTCCCCGGAACTGCGATGGCAGAGGGATGAGCACGGGGGGCAGACCCTGCTGGTTGAGGGGCAGGGGCATCATCTGCTCCTTGGGCATCTCCTTGGGCTCCAGGCTTCCGGGTGGCGCCTGTGGCAGAGGCTGTTGCTCCACGGGGGATTCCTCAGGTTGCTGGGGCTCATATGGCGCCAGGCCAGCGGGATATTGAGCGGCAGTTGGCAGGGGATACGGGAGCTAGGGACAGAAAATGATATTAGTTTTATTTTTATTTATTTGTTTCCAAATTCTAATAAATATGCTCAAAATATCCCATTTCAAATATCATATTTTAGTGCACAAAAATCCAAAGTGGCACCCCAATAACCTGCCGATTAAGTCTTATTTTCATTTAAGTTTCACAGCACAATAGAGCAGCTTATAGCTATTATCAAAACTAATTTAAATGGAATACTTAAGATCTACGCTTACTACCTAATCTAGTACAACTACTAGATTGTAAATTACAGTAGCTCAAAAAGCAGGTTTCATGTCCAGGTATAGATACTCGTTATTGAACCTTTCGCAACATTAATCTCTTGTGATAGATACAAGGTATTTAAATTAAAGGCCTGAAAAACTTATTTCGATAGGTAATATGAATGGCTTTGCTGCATTTCCCATTTAAGTAGTAAAGTTAAACTATTTTTTTGTATATATGTATATATCACATAATTGTATTCCAAGATTACTAGACTCACCCTCTCATTTGGCATTAATCCCGGCACGATCGGCTGACCAAATCTCACCAGGGGCGGACTGTAGAAGCCGTAGGGGTTGTAGGGTCCAAAGGGAGCGTAGCCTGGCTCATGGATCGTGGGCTGGATGACCGGATAGGCCCGGCTGGAGGTCAGGTTGTCGTCCGTGGTGATGAGGGCATTGTAGACCTTGGGCTTCTTCCGCAGCCGGCGGGCGGCAGTCGAGGAGTCCGCCAGCAAAACCACGACGAGGCCCAGCAGCAGAATCAGAAGCGTTCGCTGTAAGAATCAAATCGAAGTCAGAGCTATACAAGTGGCCCCAGTTTTCCATTGACAGCTGTCCCTGGAATTTGTCGCTCCACACAAGATACTGTTCAATGAAAATCATAATCTGTTTAATTGATCGCCATGTCGATCGACAATCAATCAATGGATTGTTTGGACTACGCACAATTGTGCTGGCGTTTCTTGACGGAAGTTGGGGGCTGCGCTGGGGCGCTGCTCTACAGGGAAGCCGTGGCTCGTTACTAATGGGGCTCGGATCGCCAGAACCAGACCAGAGCCGAAACCGAAACCGAAACCGAACCCGAAAGATACTTTCAAATGGGGCTGCAGTCGGCGGCGGGCGAAACAATCAACACATGTCAGCCTTTGTTGCGAATTCTCTACACTTCATTAGTTCTGAATTGAAATGTAGATTGTTCCTTTAATTGGATTACGTACAGCCGGAGATCGAACCGGACGGGGAATATTCGAAGCCTTACACTAAGGAAAACTTCCACTCTGAATTGGGAGTTCAAGTTCTTGAATTCAGTTATTTTCTCTTAGTGAAATGAGGGGATCAAAGGCTCAGTCTTGTAAGGCTCTCTCTGTCCCTACAATTCTCAACATTTTTGCGGAAAGTCGAGGTTGAGAAGCGTTCCTCTTTTATTAATAAATATAAGTAAATATTTTACTTATCGGTCAAGAACCTATTAGTTTCCAGTGCAGGGGTTCAGCTGGGAGCCCGAGCCAAAGACCCTTGCCTTTGCCACAGACAGATGGAGAGTCTAGGTCCGGTTAGACGAGTTGCCCCCATGGGCCCCTCGTGGCACTGGAGCATGCAAATGCAGTGGAGCGATCCACGGAACTGTGACCCCCTTTTCTGATCTTGATCCCCGGTCTCCCTGGCGGTGGGTGCACTCTAATTGCCGCTTTCGGATCAGTTGGATCAGTGGGATCACTCGGATTACCCAGACATCTTAGCTGGGCTTGGCTTGGCTGCCCTGGCGACTGACTGGCAATTTGCCTTGCTTTCCATGCGCATTTCACTTTGACTTTCCTCGGGCAACAGACACTCCACCCACTCGGTCCCCGTGATCTCCATTGCCAGAGCAATTTCCAACGCTTTTCCTTTTCTGTTTTCTAGCTTGGTTTTCGTTTTCGATTTCAGTGAAATTAAATCGACGCGAAGCGATTCAAATCGAATGAGTGGAATCACCACCATCGCCATCGCCATCGCCAGACAATAATCGTAATGGTCGGCCCGAGATTGATCAAGTGCCGGAGTGCAGCTCCACTCCACTTTGTCGAAAATTGGGCCAGCTCGAGTGCCATTGTAATGTGTTTGCGTTAAAAGTGATAGTCGAATAGTTCGGTCTCGATCTTCGATCTTCGATCTTGGCCATGGGTGTTTCCAATAGGCCCGTTAAGAAATCGAGAGTCACATCTCGGCTGATAGGTGGTCATGCGAAGGGGTCAATGGGATTTGGCTCCGCAATGAATCTTGGACAGTTCTTGGGATTCCCCTAAATGGGCTTTTACTTAATGGATGCTTGGAAAATCAATATTTAAAATCGGAGAGGGAGATTAATTTAGCAGTCACTCATTCACTTCTTCGTCTTGTAAGCTTCTGTACAAGTTTCACATATTCCCCTCAGTCTTTCCGCACATTTGCTTAATTGTTCTAATTTACAATGGCATTAGTTAGCGCACATTATAAATATACAGTAGGTAATTGTGTTGAATATATAAAGCAAACAGCTGCCTTGGAAGCTTGTGGCTCGTAAATCAAGTCTCAGTCAAATTTACATAACTGATTTCGTGATCTTACTCCATTTTAGTCAATATCAATTGGAATTAACTTTACTCTCTTGAATGCAAATATTATTATTTCTTGCATTTAGAAATCAATTAATTGAGCCTAGGAACACTCTTTCATTTCAACTAGCTGTGAATTTAGGGGTTTGAATGTACTTTGGATTTGCGAAGACCTAAAAGCCTCAAGTAGCCTGCTGATTTATGCTTAATTAAGCGCCACTAATTCTTAGTCTTAATTGGAGTGTTTAGATTTCAAACTGAATAGTTTATGGGGTTTCTCCTAGTCTCTATAGCAGTTTGCTAAAAGCAATTCCAAGAGAATTTAAGGTTTGACTCAGCATATTCCTTTCCTTTCGGTTCGTTAGAATAGCCACAGTTTCTAGCCAGTAAACTTCTGGCCATGATGCCGTGGGCCATGTGCTTGGATTACCTGGCCTTTAGTGGCCTGCATTTGGTTGCTGGCCAGTTGCTGAGCTCGCTTAGGCGCTGACTCAGTGGCCAGTCCCAAGTCGCATTCATGGCTGAGACCAGTTCAAAGGCAATAAATGCTGCTGTAACCTTAAACCTGGAGTCTGAACCTGAATCTGATCTAAGCTCGTGGCAGAAAGTGAAAGTGCGGGGGGCTGTGTGGGCGATCGGTGATCACAGGCACCTCCCGGGCGCCGCTCGCTTACCTTTTCCATTTGCATAGCTGCCCTTGCTTGCGGATTTCCTCCGGATTTCGTAAGCAGGTCAGGTGCGATGAGTGCGATGAGTGCTCTGAGGAAGCTCCAGAAAGCCCCAAAATATTTACTGGCTTAAATTGTCTTCAACTGCACCTGCACTTGCACTTGCACTTGCGGGCGGAGGACTTTAAAAATTCACAATTTGCGGCGGCGCAACTGCACGACACGTAATGACTTTGAAAACGAGTTGCTTTATAAAGAATACAAAATACAAAATACGAAATGCAAAATACAAATGAGTAGAGTGCACTACTTGCACATGCAAAGGAGACTACGGGTGGGAGCACGACTTCCACTTCCACTGGTGGCGACCGAGGTGACTCTCTGACTGTGACTGTGACTGTGACTCTACGCGGAGGCTGCCGACGACCAACTGACTCTTTCTGCCGCTGCGCACGCGCGTTTCTTTATTGGAGCTCGGTCGGAGCTGAGAGTCGACTGGGATGTGGACTTGGTCTTCAAGCGATCGCTGGGCGCGCTCCACGGGCAACCTTTTATACCTTCGGTGGCGTCGGTGGTGTGGTGGCGTGGTGTGGTTTCTGCTGGCCACAAAGGCTTGCAAATAAATAGCTGTGGTGGCGTTGGCCAGGCAGACAGGAACTTCTGGGAGTTTGGCCTAGTTTCGGCTAACCTTGCAGCGGTCTTGCCGCTTTACTACACATTTTGATACAAGCTCTAGGAGTAAGTTCAAAATATATACTTTTGGATTAACTATTAAGTAAACTTCTTACTAAAATTAATATTATTATTAGTACCCAATAGATTAGAGCATATTGAGTAGTAGTAGTGGGCACACTCGGCTGTAGCTTTCTTACTCACTCAAGTGCAAGTATGAGCTTTTACTAGAAAGACACTTTCAATGCTTGGCTGCCACCTTTGAAACCTCAGGGTATTCCCACTTCGAGTGAGTCCAAGCCAAGGAAATTCAAAGCAAAACAAAACCGAAATGGCTTTCCCATTGAAGGAGGCATTTTCATTAGCTTCGATTTAATTGCTCGAGGCCTTTAATGAATGCAATAAACCGGCGAAAGTGTAGAATCGAGGCGCAATGAACACGAACTGGGTCTCTAGGAATTTGTTCAGCTCTCGACGGCTTCAGCGCTCGGGAAGTGCAATTGTCGCGGCCACAACAAGTCTTTATTCTCTTGGCCATAACCAATGGGCTCTGCCTGAACCGGGTTTCACTTTCGTTTCGTTGGCGCACTCTGGCTCAGAACGCGCTGGCTCGTTGAGGTGGCTTGGCTTGCTCCTAACTGGCTGTCGAGTCCCACACACTTGTTCTTTAAGACACTAAAAAAAATTAGTGCTAGATCTGTAACATCCAGAATCTAGAACATCGAGGAAAATAGGAATCCCCTTAGAAAGCTTAGTAACCAATGTTCACAGTAAATATATAAATATGTTAGGTAACTCCAGGAAGCTCTTGTAACAGTTTGTCTAAGTGTAAGGGGGCTTACCTCTACTCACCGCCATCACGCTCTCTGTCAGAGGTGATAGGTGTCAGGTCGGATCTGATCTCACCCACATCCACGACGTCTGCATCCCACATCCCCTCCTGCAACGGCCGCCGACAGCTCTCTGGGGTCAGTCCTGAGCGTTGGAGATCTGCTGAGGTTGTGGCATTACGCGTTACTGTTGCTGTTGCTGTTGTTTGCGGGCGGGTCAAGACCTCCTGGCGCGTTTTCTTCTTGGCTTTCGGCTGAACTTTCGCTTTCCCTTTTGTGTGTTTGGTCTTCGTGTTTTTTGATTGGCATAATGAGTCTATGAACTGGCTGACCCAGCAGTTTATTTGGAAAACAAACTAAATGGAATGACTGGTAGCGATTGCCTTGATTACACTTTTATTGATGCTTTATAATGGCCTATACTACCTGAAATAAATGGCTTAGAAACGTTAGTTGTTTTAAATGAGTATTAGAAGGACCAACAAAAGTTGAGGCTTCTAAGGGATTACTTTCATTTATAAATTCCCAATTCCACGAGGGAACGATCACTTACTCGGTTTTTATGTTTTTTTCAACTATGGTTGCTAAAAATATTAAAATATTTAAATTGTTGAGAAACATCTATTAGATATTATATCTTCTTCACATGTTCCCTGCACGAAGATAGCTGCTGTGCAACTCACTTGGACTCTATTCCACATTATTGCTGTCGCCTCCCTACAGAAGGCGCCACTGTAGCTACAAGCGAAATACATTGGGATGAGATTCACTTTGCTAAGAATCTATTGTATTTTTCGGTTTCTATTTTCTAAGCTTTGTAGTAGGTTTCAGATATTGATCTATCAAGAATAAAACCATGTTAGGAAGCATTAATATATAGTTGTAATCGTTAAACGAAGCTAGTTGCTGTTTAACCCCTTAAAATCTACGTTGTGGTTGCCACTTCTCTTCAGGGGGCGCCACTGCATATAGACCAAATCCGTTTTTGGAAACAAAATTAAATTGGAATTTGCTCAAAGTCATATTGCTTTCGAGATAAGCCATGAGTCAGGCGGCCTGTTGACAGCTGGGCAGGTGCTCGCCGCTGACCCCTGATAAGGGTAATCGTGGTGGGGCCAGTCAGTCACCTGCGAGAAGGTTAATTCGATAGGTAAATGCAGATAGGAGTCCCAGGTCCCAGGCTGGAGAACGGCCTATAAATGCCAGTGCACAGCTTGGGTCCAAGTGCAGTTTGCAGTGTTTGCGACAGAGAAAATATGAAGTTCCTCCTTGTCCTCGTCCTGATTCCGGCCTGTGTGTGGGCCCACGCCCACCACGAAGCGGGTCACCACGAATCGAGCTATGTGGTCAAGAGCCACGACGACCTGGTCACTTATCGCCACTTCTGCGCCGAGAAGGTCCACGCCTCCGAGGAGCTGGTGGAGCAGTATAAGAAGTGGCAGTACCCCGACGACGCGGTGACCCGCTGCTACATGGCCTGCGTCTTCGAGAAGTTCGGCTTCTACGATCCCGAGCACGGCTTCGATGTCCACAAGGTGCATGTCCAGCTCTCGGGAGCGGGCGCCACGGTGGACCACAACGATGAGACGCACCACAAGATCGTCAACTGCGCGGAGACGCACTCCAAGGAGGGCGACTCCTGCGCGAAGGCCTACCACGCCGGCATGTGCTTCATGAACGCCAATCTGCGTTTGGTCCAGCACAGTGTCCAGGTCTAGAGGGGATTCTGTTACCCTTCACCCAGAACCATCCTGATCCATTGTCGAAAGTTCAAGTTGAAAATAAATATGGTTTACGAAGAGGAACCTTTCTCGAAGAGGATTTTGACTATTTTACTATTTAAGTAGAATTTGATTTTGTGGATGATTTTGCTTTCTGTTGCCAGCTGATTGACATGTAACTACACCTCGAACCTTTACTTAAGTTTCTGCTCAGACATAGATGGCGGTAGCTAGACTCGGGGAATGAAAAAGATTCAAATTTAATTTTGGAAATTTTTTACAGAAAGTAATAAATATTCAAGAAAATCATTAAAATGATGTACTGAGCGAAGAAGAAATTAAAATGCTTAGTATTGTTCTATTTTTTATCGGTTTCTTTATCAGGTAGACAGCAATTCAGTTACTTCTTAAAAATATACTTAAATTAATACAACAAATTACTTATAACCTAATTAGTTGTCCTTCTGCTTCATAAAGTCCCTCACCCAATGGCCAAACCTGCCGGCAGTGGCACACCTGTAGGCGCCCAAGGCCCACTCATCCGGCAGAGCCCTCCGCTCCTCCCTCCGGTTGCAGTAGTCCACCACCAGCATGAGTTCCTCCATCTGGTTGTGGCCAGCAAAGATCTTGGCTACCCGCTTGGCCTGGTAACCATTGTCGTCGGTCCAGAGTCCCAAGGCCTTGACCAAGCACCTCAGAGTGGCCGCCTCCTCCCCCTGGGTTTCCTGGCGGCAAGTGCCCAGATCTTGGTACACCTGCTCCTGCGTTGGCGGTTTCCACAATGGAGCCGCCTCGGATTCGAGGGCCACGAGCAGGAGGAGGCAGATCATCCCGCAGACAAGTTCCAGTTTTGAGAGATTCATTCCGCTTCCGAGTGCTAAACGGTGGCAAATGAAGCGGGCTCTGAAAAGCGCTTCTCCTTTTATAGAAAAGGCAAAACAACCAGGCTTCGGAAACCAGTTCTCGTGAGCGACCTAGAATTCATGGAAAATGGGTCTGCCGCCGCGATAGCATATATAGTTTGCCGGGACAAACATCAGATCTCGGAGACTGACGTAATGGGCGAGGAACTTTCCAGCTTCTGAACATTAAATATGGTCATAACTCCAGCACACCTGTGCCCGGCTCTGAGTTCAAGTTCATGAATGGAGTGGAGTCATCGGGTAATTAAGACGAGCAGTCACGTTTGAGCGGCGGCCATAAAGCAAGGAATCAATTCTAGTGCGTAGCGTGTTGGCTTATTCCCTTCCCTTGGGTTAATATTTCTGCCTGATGCAGTTCTAGGAGAATTACTAGGAGAAAAGTGGAGTAAAATAGTTCAAATAATACTTATACTAAGCTTAGGATATGAGATTTGATTAAAGATAAAGAATAATAGATTTTGTAGAGCGTGTACAGCTGTTCCAGTGGAAAGAATTATTTGTTTATATATTACTTATATTTATCAAGTACCCACTAATAACTAAAGACGCTTACAAGTTATTTACCCCAGGGCCCAGGCTCTGTATATCCGAATGCCTCGATTACCTTCTGCCTGATTAATTCGCACACCTCTTTGGCAGCTCGAAGTCGTACTTCCTTTTTTGTGTGGCAGGCGACAATGCAGTTGGCAAACTGCAACTGCAATTATAAGTGCTCGGCTGACTGCACCAGGACCTGTGGCCCACTCTCCCAGCCCCGATTTGCAGGACGATTTATTAAGCATTCCAATCACACGTGAACTCCGCGCTATTGGACGTGTGTGTTGCTTCCACCTTTCCTTTGACTCCGCGGCTGCGGGCTTTGTTTTCCCAGCGGAGCCCTTCGACTTTCACCGCCGACTGTGACTACTTCATTAAGCAGTTGAGACTCGACTCAGCTCGTGTGGCATTTTCACGCTGCACTGGGCTGTTCCGTGCCAGCCGCGTTTTGACAAAGCTAATTTGGCTGGCAGACTTGCCACGGAGGCGAGGCCATCGATGTGCCCTCCCAGCCTCCACATCCCCGGCTGAGAGCCCGAGCTCAGACCCCAGACCTCCGCCAGCCAAACGCCAAACAAACACTTGACACGACCTATTCAATTATTTCTCAATTAAATGTCGTGTAAAGAAATCGTCACCGAGTCCACGTCAGCGTCATTGCATTCGCATGCGCCATTCAGTGGCAACGTACAGAAAACAATTTTAGTATTTCCAATTGAAAACTGATTTTGTATGTTAAAAATTAAATTTTCTAGTGCTTAAATTCTGAAACAATTTATACTGCTGTCTAAAACAGTTCAAATAAATATTAAACTTAAGCTTGAAGTCGATCAGCAACAGTTACTGACGGAGACTGATTCCTGAAACAGCTGCCCGTCTTTGTTTGGCACAAATGAAGTTAATCTTAAGGCGTTGAAACATTATTTTAAGCTTCTAAATCAGATTTTCTGTGGGGAAAATAATTCAGCAAGGTCTAGAGACACCATTATATATGAAAGCAGCATATCGATACATTTCTTAGAGTCTTAACTCATAATTAACCTTATGTGTGTGCTTAAGGGAGACTCTCTCATCCTGAACTGCTTATTCATATATCTTCAATTTGTATAATTTTCTATGGAAAATAGGACTGTTTTCTTCATGTGCAGCCATAAACACTTGGCACATTTGCCCCGAATCACACACAAAATAGGGGCGTGTCAAAGGCAGTGGGAAAATTGAATTTGGTTTTTCATTTCCATTTGGCTTTTGCTCTGGATTCGGATTGCGTTAGTTAGTTTGCCATGCAGCATTAAGTACTTAGTTTCAAAGAGTTTGCCACCCACAAAAACCAACAAGAAATGAACTGAAGTACCTGAGGAGAATGGAGCTGGGAATGCGAGGTTTCCAAAACCTTTGATGTCAGGGGTATTGTTCTAGGACCCTAGGGAGGAACTAGTCCTGGGCTTAGAAAAGAGAAAGTACGGCAATGAGTTACCAATGATATATTTTCATATAATGTAAGTTAATAGAGTTGTAAATGCTCCGGAAAATGTCGACCAAATTCAAGTAAATTTCATTTAAATTCATTTCATTTTTAAGTATCTAACTTAAAGTAATTTGGCTTCAATAATTCTTTTCATATATTTCTTGCTCTCCTTGTTCTTTCTACCTTTTAATATACCCCCGCCTACACTCAAATATACATATTTCCATTCTATATTTGTAATACAGTTTGCTCTTGAATGTTCTCCGACCCGAAATTCTATTCGAGTTTAATGGTCTGCGACTTGTTTCTTTTGAATGTGCATTGTTTCTGCTCCTGGGGTTCTTCCTCCGCTCCCCGTCACTCCCCGATCTCTGCATCCCTGCCCCAATCTCAACTGTTTCCATTGTATGCAGCCGCCAATTCAGCAATTCACCTGGGCCACCTGCCCACCTGCACACAGCAAGAAACAATGATGATTATGGAACTCGCATTCTGGTATCCCTGGAAGGGCTCTATTCAAATTAATCCAGCATAGAATCCTAGATTAAAATGGGAAGCCTAAGATAATAATACGATTGAATGTACACAGAGTCTGTAGTTAATTTTTAGCTGAGTTTAGAATACATTTCATAGGTGTTCATAATTAACTCTTATTATATTCTAGAGTACAAGTAATATAGCTCTGAATGTAATTACTTTGCCATTTAAATTCTGAATTTTTCTCAAAGAACATTTGATGCATCTTACTACCTTTATTTCCCTGTGCATCCACTTCACCATTGGTACATATACATATATCGCCCTGCGGACCTCTGGGCAGTCGCTCAGTGAAGCTGCTCTAATTGCAACTTTGAAACTCAATTGGGTAGACACAAGGCCACGGGGAGCAGGGCTGGCAGCGGCGGGGGGGTGGTGGCCACTGGCCACGCCACTTCTCGGCCACAAAACCACCAATTAAATATAAATGTTTGCGCTTTTCTGGGCTGCGTCCGCTTCTGTTCTCCGCTTTTTCACATGGGCTCGAGAGTGTTCTTGCAGTTTACAATTTGCACATGGCCAGTGTCCGCGTCGGAAGGTCAGTTCCTCGTGAAAGGAGCTCCGGGACACGTGCTTTTTGTTTAAGCAGAGCCAGCTCCTGGCCTGCCTTTATGTCCTGCCAAGGACCTGCTAACGATGGGGTTTTCTTCCGCTGCAGGCCTGCGTTTTAGTGCCCAGATCTCCGGAGTCTGCTCAGGAGTCGGAGAAATGCGACAGTAAAAACTTTTCGCTCTCTGAAAAATAAAGTAAAGCTGGAAGAGGGGCGTGGTCGCCTCTGGTAGGCGACACATTGTGCCCAAAGTTTTTCCGGCTGCACAAAAGTTTTCCTTCCGCAGGCAGAACTTCTGGGCCAAAAGCGAACGAGAGAAATGCTAGAAAATTGGAATACTTTCAAAAGTTTCAAAACTGGATGCCAGGCCATCTCTCAGTTCTGCGAGGAGCGACGGCGGGCCGGGTGTTGGCTATTTTCCAACTTAATTAATAATTAATTAGTGATTCATCTCAAAGCCAAACAAGTGGCCGATGGCCGGCGCGGAAGAGGGAACATTTTCATATAAAATACATTCATGTTGAAACCTCGCTCAAAAGGCCATGGCAATGCTGAGTGGCGACTGCATTGCGAGAAAAGAATCCTGGAAACTTAAGAGCTAATGGAAAGGTTCTGAATGTTCCTCACATAAAGCGTTTCAATCTTGTTTTCACGAACATTATCCCAGTACGGCGAATGAATTAAATTACGCGAAGTAATAATCCACAAGTTGAAGCTTTTTCCCGCCGTGTGGCCACTAAGCCGGACACACGGACTGAGCTGGAGGTCAGCGCGTGCGGCGGCTTTTGTTGGCCGCACTCCGCGCATTAGCGGCTAAATTACTGGCCAGCTGCGGAGTGCGATGGTCAAGGATCCCAGTGGGTGGAGCGGGAGCGGGAGCGGGATGTGGTAATTGGAATTAATTCAGCATTAAGCTGCATTTTCTTTAGCCAACTCTCCGTGAGCGTGGGCGGGGGCGGGGGCGGGGGCGTGGGCGTGGGCGTGGGCGTGGACGTGGGGACACGACCGCCATGCGGCATTATGAAGTACCAACATTTTGTATAATTTTTTTCTATTCCTTGTCCCTTTTTCATTTCAATCGCTCTGGTTTGTTAATTAATTGCGCTTAGTTGCCGCAAATGGCAGTTGGCGAGTGGTCCTCGGTCCTGGTCCTCGGCGGGGCGTGGCCGGTAGTTAGTGGCCAGCATCCGGAATCCTGGCTCCGAAGCCAGCAGCCAGCTAAGAGTCATTAGCGCGGCGAGCAATTAGCAGGAAGCTGGCAGCCAAATGCAATTCCGCAAATATCTTCGCCAAAAAGAAAATGCAAGAATTCCGGACTCTCAATTAAGGATTCTTTATATACTTTATCATGACCTGTAAGCAGCCTCGTGTACAATTCTGCGTAACTTTTCTTATATTAAATATCTTCGAATTATTCCAACAAAGGCTTGCGCTGCATATTTTCTTATACAATTCTGAGTAACTTTTCTTATATTAAATATCTTCGAATTATTCCAGCAAAGGCTTGCGCTGCATACTTTCTTAAGGAAATGTTTCTGAGGCAGGCCTTTAACTTTATTTAATTTAAGACACAATGCCTATGTCTTATCAGAGCTTCCAATCCCTTCTCCTTCTATTTATCAAGCAATCTCCATAAATAAATGGAATCTTTAACAAAAGCTCAATTATTTTCTAGTCACTTATCAATTACTCGCCCGCATAATCAGCTCTCAGTGTTTGACGAATTCCAAAATCAAAGGCAACAATTGCAGTCGTCAGCACACACACACCCTTCAGATCCCCGCAGATATATAGAGACCATCGTGGCGTATGCGCAATGTGATTGCGAATCCGAATTGGTCGCCTTCGGAGGGCGAGTGAGATAGCTACAATTTGTCTGCAACTTATTGACATTTTTCACTCCGCGAGGGTTGACAATTTACATTTGGGAATTTATTAGATTAAATTCCTCCGCATAATATTACAAATCGAAGTTGGGAGGTATTTATTATAACAGAAGACCTTATGGAAATTCGAAAAGTATTTAAGAGTGTTTAGCTTTTCATTGTTATTTAGTGAACTCGATATTTAACACATGGTACAGCTTAAAAATGTATATTTTAGACACTCATATATATTTCATTGTTTACATTGTTTATTTAGCAAACTCACTCAGAATATTATTTAAACGTCAATAAATTGGAATGAAAAATTCGAAGAAACTAACTAAAACCTAGACTAACTAATAATAATTTATAATTAAATCTAGAAGGGACAGCACCTGGTTTATTGTGCTAAAATTCAAAGTTAATTATTTGAAATATATAAAGATTAATCCCATGTGAAAACTCATACATTGTTAGTTATATAGCAACCCTCTTCGATGAGCGAAATTTCGAACCACGAGGACTGGCTGCTTCTTGTAACTGTTTTATCTGTTTTGCATGTAGGCAGAGTGCCACGCCCCCTTTGCACTGGTGTGCTTCTCATTAACCTGTGTGCACGTGTGTGTGTGTGTGTGTGTGAGCAGTGTGTGTCTGCTGTTAAGTCCTTTTGTTTTTCAATCTGACAATCGCCAGCTTTCCTCCTGCCAGCCTGCCAGCCTGCCAGCCTGGCAGCCTCTGCCTGCAGCCAGTGTCTTCCATTGTCCCAGATATATATTGTAGATATAGTCATTGTGCTATTTTCCGCTTGATTACGGCCAAAGGATTTTTGGCACACACACGTACCCACACCTCACACCCCGGGCAGGCACCCACACCCGCCCGGGGCATTGTTCATTGGCATTTGACCGCGTGTTTGGCACTCGCAGATCCACAGTGCCAGGGTAAGCGCCAGCGTAATCCCACCCGAGGACCCACCTCTCCGGCACCTTGGCAACCATTAAGTGGATACGCTTATTATCCATTGTTCGGCGTTGATATGTGCCCAGCAGAGTGCCCCCTGCCCCTGCTCCTGCCCCTGCCACAATCCACTGCCTGACCTCGCCTGCCCGCCGAGAGTCCTGTGTAATTTTATTCATAAACTCAACTAAAACAGATTGTCGGCTTGGGCTTAGCCAGGGTTCCGGTGCGGTGTGTTGGTAATACTGGTGATGCTGCTGCAGTGGGAGAATTATTATTATTATTATTATCATATTTTATGAATTTATTTCTTCGTTATTATTATTTTAGATTAACGATAGGTACAAGATCAGAAAAATGCTAAAGCTACCTCCTCTTTGTTTACAGTTTGGTGCGTTTTAAACAGTTTTCCTTAAAGTACCAAGAAACATAGCAATATTTCACTTTTCACTCATTTCCTTACAAGTATTGGGAGTATAGGAATTTAAACTAATAAGATATTGCAAAACCCCTGAAGGATCTAGAGATCAAACTAATAATACGTTATTTTTCTAATATGTACAGCCAAATGGAAGAAACTTCTTTCATATGTGGCCTTAATTTGATTGGTGGATGAGTGGATCTTGATGTTCCTCAAGCTAGGAGCTGGATTAAACTATTAATGCAGATCCCTTTCATTTACTCACGCTTATTTACGCTCAGTGCAGCTGGGGGATGGGAGGCGGACTTGCTTGCGGCGATTACTGGCTGCTGGCAGTTGGCAGTTGGCAAGGCACCAAAAAACACGCAGCAGGCGGTTGTCTCTCTGGCTGGTTTGGCTTTTGTGTCAATGAATACAATAACCAAATTAAACAGCCGAAACGAATAACCAAGGTGATGCGGCACCAGGCAGGTCCGGGCCCATAAATAAGCAAGGGGACCATTCCCGCGAAGGGGTTAAATCCCGAGTCTGGAGCTAATTGCAGATCGCAGCTAATAGATACTTATCTGCGGGATCATAACAATAATAATAATTCGAAGGCCTGGGAAAACCCCATCAAGCTGTGTACTTTGATGGGCAATTTGTTTATTTGCGTTTATTCCAGCATAAACTCGAGGGAAAACGCTGCGGGGACATTTCCACACACATGTTGGCGTCCTTGTTCGAAATGGCAAACAAATAATAATGATATCGCAGACCAGGGGCCTCAAGTGCCAGGCAAGGACCTTCCCACACACAATTGGATAGACCCGAGATCCGTGTCCTTTAGATACAATTCTCTAACCTTTCTTTCACTCGAGTGAGCCGCCTGCGAAAGGAAAACCACTCGAGTTCATCGTCTTCCCCTGTAGTTTTCCCTCCCCCGCTCCTATTTTCATTGCTTGTTTACCCCGCTGATTTTTCCCTCTTTTCCTTGTGGGGCTTGCCCGCAAATTGCGAGCATTTAACTGCAATTAAATTGCAATTTTACCGCACACAGAGGGCCGTGCAGAAGGCGGCGCAAATGCCTCACAAAGGCGTCGTTTCTCTCGATTTTTTCACTCCTGAAGAGGCCGGCTCCATTGTGTGTTGCCTTCAAAAAGAAGGGAAAAAGGAAAATAACACTGAAAACCTTTGCATTTGCAGATTTTACAATTATTTTCGCACTAAAAAGCGAGAGGCGCCGCCCCTTGACTTTCTTTGTGCGCGGCGCATAAACAAAATGGCCGCCTTCTTATCTGGCCCATTGTACCAGGTACTCCCCCGCTGCCCCGCTCCCCCGCCAACTCCCCCGCTCCAACTCCCGATCCGGACCAACTTCCGCCTCTGTGCAGCGGCGCGTGCTTTATAAATTGTATTTAAAAGATATAGCAAAGCGCAAACACAATTCCTTTGAATCGGAATGCCACAATAATGGCTGGCCTTGGTCCGCTCCGGCGCCGCGGGCTTTGTCCCGATCTCGGGGGGCATAAAAGGACCCAGGGGGATCCGGGGTATTGAGGCTACTGCGGCGGCAGCTGCCACTCGAGGTAGGTGCTCTAATCGCGGTTTACTTTGGAACCCGCCGAGTATCCTCCTTAAAACATAGGGCTTTGGGGTTATTTGTCTGCAAACCCTCTTCAAGTTTTCTGTCTGATTTATGGCGCTAAAGGTACATCTAACTCCGCGGAAAAGCTTCCAAAGCTCGCAGAAATCGAAGGGTTCGGCAGAATTGGCGAGGAGGGGCTTAATCCTTTAATTACTGAATAATCGAAGCATCTACGTGACTCATTTTTGGCTAGAATATAGTTATTATGCATGGGAGCTGAAATAAATATTAATTACAGGTCGCAGGGCGTCTTGCAGAAGTTGTCCCTGCTCGGCTGCTGCTGCGGCCATGTGTTGAATATTTAATTTAATTTAATTAAATTCGCTCTGAAAATAACTTTGCAGGGCGCAGCAACAACAAGTGCCGCGCGTAATGAGATAAATTTGCATAAAAATGCCTTGGCTCCTCTCCCCTCTCTGCTCCTGCTGGCCTGCATAGGTCCTTGTAGCCGAAAGGAAGCCATTCGCCAGTTGGCATCGAGAGGCCGTCCCGGGGAAGGTGACAAGCGAGGCGCTAATCCTTTCCAGACGGAAATGCTGGCATATGCCAATGCCAGTGCCAGAGAATCAGATGTTAAATTAAATTTTAAATAACTCTCCAGCAGCGGCGCTCGGAGGGGATAACAACATTTTCAAATGTTTAAAAAACTCGCTACTTATTGAGGGAGATAGAGGAGGGGGCGGAAAAGGAAACAAGCGGGGAGCACGTGCCGCACATAAAGGCTAGCGAAGGTCCCTTTGTCCTCGCTGGATGCTGCCGCCTCTGCTCTGCCTCTAATCCTGATTCCGTCGGCTTAATGTCACCAAAACATATTTCACTTTCACGCAAATCGAAAACAAATTCAACCCGCCGCTAGCTACAGAAAATGGTTTGTCTGTTGTGTACACATTATCCTTTACCCGCCTCCTCCCCTCGTTATCCTGTTGTGGACTCAAGTGTGCGTCAAGTCGCCGTGCTCGTCCTGTCCGGCGGTCAGTCTCGGCTCGTTATTTCGCCAGCTGAAGTGGCATGTAGCCATGTAGCCAGCCGATGCATGAATTATGCGTTTTGGCTGTTTTTGATCATGTCCCCTCTCTCCCTCGGCAAGCCGTATTTTTACCCAAATAAAATGGCAGAAAGAAGATAAAAAATTATCTGTCAAAACTGCGAAACTTTGTGTGGGTACAGTGGGTCAATTAATGAATAATAGGAGAACTCCTGCCCATAACCCATTTGCTTGAATAAATAAATAAAAAAAAATCTTCACTACTTCATTAGATTCTCTACCTGAAATATGTCAAAAGAATTAGTTCCACCGATGCTTTCATTAACTCGTACTAGCTAATATTCCAAACAACACCGAAACCCTCAAGGACCGTTTGCCAACCACTGTGCCGGGCCGAGTGTCCTGGCGCCTGGTCGCACCCCTTTTACCCTAATAAACTTAACAATAACGGCTTTTGATCACCCCAAACCCCGGCGATTGTCATAAATAATTCTAATAATAAATTAAATGCATCCGCAACTCCGGAGCCCGGGTCAGTGATGAGTGAGTGAGTTCCATGGGCGATTTGCACCCCCATTTGTCTTGCCGGGATCAGGACAGACAGTTATCCTTGGCCATCGGGCACGAGCACACACACACACAATGCGACGACAGCCGCCACCGCAAAACCCATCTCCTCGGTCCTTAAACTCAAAACTCACCAGCATTTAATTTGTGTTTGGAAGGGAAAGTCAGTTGAGCGTGGCCGGAAAATCGAATTAAATGGTTAGAGCTACATTCTTGATTTTTAATTACCGATTTCCAGGCAGATCCCAGGTAACTGGCACTGCTAACTGGTAACTGGTAACTGCTAACTGGCAACCCGGGATCGGAATGGCTCACTCAATCAAATGTGTGTAATGAACTTATTTACACACTTTCCGTGACGAAATTTGATGGGCGCTTGCGGTTGAGCTGAGTTTGGCAAATGAAATTCGGGAATGTCACCCACAGACGATGCCGAGCACCCAGGCATCCCAGCATCCCAGCATCCCAGCATCCCGGCATCCCGGCATCCCAGCACCCACCCCGGGGAATACCCAGTACCAGGAGGACACCAACCCCCAATCATCTCTGACTTTGCCTTTTGACACGCACAGCAGCACTGGCCCAAAAATATTAAATGTTTTAAACATCAAACACCTCGATTATTTGATCATCTAAGGAAATTCAGACATATCTGGTCGATAACAAACAAACTCTATTCATATTTACTACACGGTTACGTCCAGTTTTGGTTTATAGGTCCCAGTATATATATATCTTCGATACACCAGTATCAGTATCATCAGAAAAATCCATTTAATTATTAATATACTAAAGATGACAATCTGTGAAATTGATAACTGACAGATAACTCTTTTATTTAAGTCAAGTTAAGACCATATCTATATCTATCCTACAACATATTCGGTGTGGAGTTCATAGCTTTAACTCTATTTCTTCAATCCCTTTTTAATGGCCTTTCTTGTGGTTGATTGCTTTCTCTTCTTAGGCTTAATTTAATAAGCTTTTCTCTCTGTGCAGCGACCCCAGAATCGTGTGGAATCCACCTCTTTCCCGGCCCAAATATTACAAAGTGTTTTTGCGCCCGCGGCATTGCGTACCACAAAAGGGGGCGATCTATTTGGCTGGAGAAGTGGGGAAGAGCCGGGGAACGGGGCGACGTTTATTGGCAATAATTATGGCAGGCAGCGGATCAAACACCCGACCATCCCCCCGGCGACCCCAATCCCGGACCAGCTCCACTCCTCCACTCCTCCTTCGGAGCAGCAGACAATGTCAAAGTGTGATTTTTCGCTTGAAATACTTTGGCGCAAATGCCGGCGACGGCCGCTCTTGTCTCCCCGACTGAGTGTGGGGTTCGGGCTCTGAAAATATGTTTTACTGGCATTTTGAATTATGCTCGAGTGCTATTGTACTATTGCCTTATATATAGACGACCGACGAGGCCGAGTGGGTGGATGGTGGCGGCGTGGCATGGGAAATGGAAATTTATCTTATATTTATTGAATGTAGATTGTGACAGTGATGAAATGTGCGGGGCTAGAGCAGCGATGAGATAGTAATTTACCAAGGAAGTTAACAGGAAAGGGGTATCTCATTGGGAGTGCCAAGTAATATCAAAATGTCATACTAAAGATTGATCATCACCCGTTTAATTCTCCCTTAAAGTAACCTTTCTCTGGTCTGCTCATAATTACTGCGAATTAAATTAAATGGCAGGAAGTCAAATTGTGTAACGTATTTAAAATATTTCCCTCTTTCTTCCCAATCCGCAAAAAAGCTCATTTAGCTACATAAAACGTCTTTCCATCTGCCTGCATTTCAAGTCACATCTCAAGTGGCTGCGACTCTCGACCAGAAACGATTTAAATGTGTATTACATTCAGCATTTAAGGATTAAATTTCCTGGAAGTGAGTGTGTGCTTCCCGGAGCTTCGACTGTTTCTCCGGGGCTTCGTCTGCCCAGCACCCGCTCTTCCTTACACTGGGAGGAAATCACAGTGAGTGCAGGGACCACACTAATTACCCGCTTAGACACGCTGTACCTTACTTTGATTTATAATGATTTCTACTAAGTCCCTCAGAGCTTCCTTGTTTGATCCTGCTGGGCTCTAACAACTTCTAATATTTCTCTTTGGGTCAAGCTTGTTTTCCTGTATTTTATTTAATACCCTTTTCGCTCAGTGCGCCCTGGCTCCGAGATCGTCGGCGGCCATTATGCGAGGGCTGCTGCTGCTGGCTGCGCCTGCGTTTCGAACAGCTCCGAGGCCAGGCACAACATGGAGGGCCGGCGCACAATAATCACTTGAGTTTATATAAATGCAAAGTAAACTTGTGTTTGTACATGTGTATACTTTACACATAACTGGGTTTGTTGGCATTATGTGCGCATTTCAATAATGATCGGGGACTCACAATGAACACGCGAGTGGCCACAAAGGACGCGAGTACATAGTTTGCCCATTGTGAGGATGTGTGCTCCTTTGTTCGCTCCTTTGTGCAATGTGTTAAAAAGTTGTAAGCATTCCTACTCGCCCGATTCCGATACCGATACCGATACCTCGGAGCCATGGCCCGAAACCAATGCCAATTGCATCGAGGCTCGCGCAGGCGCGGCGGCATCTTGAATTTCTTCGATTTCCATTCCCATTCCCATTCCCATTCCCGATCCCACTCCATCCTGCCGCGCCGCACATCCTGCACCCAAGTTGGATTTCCAGGGATTGGATTTTTATGAAATTGTAATTCAATTAAATGCCCAAGTAGGAAGTTCCCCGCTCTTTGTTCGGATAATTGTGGTTGTAATTGATATTTGCGCGGCTGGCAATCCAATTAAGTGCTTCGACAAAAGATTAATTGTGCGTGTGGGCGAGGCCGTCGTGACTGGAATGTTCCAGCGAAGAACGTGTCCCGATCAGAGCTGCCGTTGAAACCTAATATGGATCTAAGTTAGTGCCTATATAAAATGGAACAAAATTAATTACATTTAAGAATTTAACTTATCTTGATGATTAAAGCCTTGTGTGAATGCTTACTGGAAATTTGAATGTAATTGGATGATACGTATGGGAGTTATTGGTCAACAAACTCACTTTCTGGACTGACAGGAGATATCTAGCCATAAGCCTTTGCTTTTCTTTACTTTCGTCTGTGTATTTTCTATTATCTATTTTGGTTGTTTATTCCAAGGTACAACTTAATAGAAAGCAACACACATCTACCCAGAAAAGAAGGGTAATAATGCCAGCTCTGGTCCAGATCCCCGGCAGCTGCTACAGAATGACAAGGCGCCCTTCCCGAGCGGCTCACATACACATCGCTCATACGCAGTGGATGCCAGCACGAGCCTTGGGTTATAAATTGTACTATGTCACACGCATGACGTCAAATCGAAATGCCTGTAAAGCGAACAAGTTAATGCGGCACATGGCGAATTATGTTTCGACATCACCCGGAATCGAGAATCGAGAATCCAGAACTGAGAACCGAGCAGCGGGTAAGCGATAAAAGACAAAATAACTTTGTTAACGAGGCCCTTAAGCACATGCACACGCCCCCTTTCCCTGCACGACGTCCCCCTTAAGACAATCGCACAACAAATGGTTGTCACTCGGCGGTTGCCCCCTCTCCGCTGATCCCTCTCCTCTCATCAGACGCACACACTCGCTGACAAGGACGTGGAAATGTCAGTGGAAAAATGCCAAACGGCTTCTAACAGGGAAAGAAAAAGGGGAAATATGGAGAAGTCTTAGGCTTGGTTGGATTACTATAGATAGTCTTATATACATTATATATATTTACTAATTTCCTGCTACCTGCTACTATTGATAGTCTTATTTACATTATATTCACTAATTTCCTGCTATTTGATGCAAGTGGAATTATATTTTTTAATAATTTAAGATATAGGTACATTCATATCTTATTTCATCTGTTTAGATATCGTTGTTGTATGTATTATTGCTTAGAATCTTTCCTTACTGTGCAGGAATGGGACTCTTCTCTGGGAGATGGGGAATAAGAGCCACGAGGAGTGGGTGGCACATTATCCTTTCGGGAAATGCTAATGTTATAGCAGCCACCAGCCACCAACCACATAACCGAAAAAAGATAAATATGCAAATGTGTTTTTTCTTGACTTGCCAAGCTCCTTTCTGGCTTTTTCCTCCATCTATCCATTTGGCATAGTTGCGGTCGCTATATGAAGAGTCGTTAATGTGCTGCTTGATATCCTTTTTTATTTCTTAATATTTGGTGGAGACTTCCTAAGTGTACTCCGAGTGGCAGTTGACACTTACACATGGAATATGAACCTTTTGGACTCTGAATTTCTATATGTTAAAGCCTGAATTAAGTTATCTCATTTATTGCACAATTCTTGTATTTGTGAAGTGCATTAAATGGTCGCCAAAGGGCGTTTTTATATAAATTTCCCACTTAGACTGCATTGAATTTCAATACAATATATTTTTGGCTTCTCGCCGTTTTTTCCTCTTCTTTTCCTCTGCTACAGCAATTTATACACTAAAGTTAATTTGAATAAAAATCTGCGTAAATTGCAGACATACGCCCATTTCCAGGACACTGATTCGGGGCAAGAGTTAGAGTTCCAGAGACAAAGGAAGGATGCAGGAGGGCCAGCAGGCACTGCATCCTTTGTGTCCTGACTAATTCGGTTACGCTTCGGGAATCGAAAAGCGAGACTCGATAAAGCGATAACCATTTGCAGAAGGCATTCGGTTAACTGCGCGTGTCATTACAAATTATTAACAATTCCAAGTGGAGGTCGGAGGCCAGAGTCCTGAGCCCAAGCCCGAACCCGAGCCTTCGGCGAGAAATGCCAAACAAAGTCGGAAGTTGTCGAAGAATCTGCCATCGGGGTGTTTGGGTGACGAGCGAACAAGGAGTTTGCATGATTTAAATGCCATTTTAATTGAGTTTCAGCCGGGGCCCAGAGCTGTACACATATATGTGTATTCCGATGAACCCCCCGTTGGTGTGCATTGCCAACAACCGCTTCCGACCGCATTCAAATGAAATTTGCCACCAGCTGCGAGAACTCAGACTCGGGAGCAGCTCCGAGCTTGTGCGTCCTCCGCCTCCGACTGAGAAACATGTCGCACGCCGCTCGCAGGACGAAGTAACAACGCCAACTATGTGCTATGAGAGCACTTCATATAGAACACAAAGCTCTGGTAGATTTTGCAATAATTAATACATTACTAAGACCATTAGGATTTGAGGACATTTACTTGTCTTAAAATAATATTTAAACATAGCTGTAAAGATCATGACTTAGACTTGTCATTTAAGTGAATTATTTAAGATAATTTTACATATTTAGTGGCAGGATATTTATATATGTTGATTTATAAATATTATATTTATAGAAACGTGGAAAAACTATATATAGTGTCCTCGTAGATCAACGTTAGTAATAGAATAATATCGTTTATCTATCTATAACTTTCGCTTTAGAAATGGCTTATTGTGCCGACTTAGAGCTGGTTATTTACAGCTTCAAATGCTGAATGGAATCAGATTTTAATGCATAATTTGGCCATTATTTTGCCCGCTTATGTGCGTAATGCCAACTGGTCAGGACTCCAGGACTCAGGAGTACAGGGCTCACAACTGCCATTCCAGCGCCATTGCTGTGCTCGCAATTATGAAACTATCCCGAAGTCCTGAGACCGTTTCCGGCTGCCATTGTGTGTGCGAGTGTGCGTCGTATCTTTGAACTTTTCCCATTGGCTGATGTCCTGATGTCCTGATGTCCTGATGTCCTCCTGCCATTGTGCTTGGCGGCGAACGCAAACACGAACGCGAATGCGAACTCGATCTCGAAATCAATATCAGTTGTATCCTTCAGCAGCAACAAAAGAAGCTGAAGCCGCGCTGATTGACAGAAACAATTCAAATAAACGAGTGTGTGTACGTATGTACACGTATGTACGGGGGACGGACACACAATCGGAGAGAACAACCCTTCAACACTCAACTACATTTTGATTAAAATTTCATTTGTAGCTGCGCTTCCAAATACAATACATTTATTTCCTTTGAGTCCTCACTAACACTCGCGCACTCGGGGAGGGAAACGGAAAACTACTCGAACAACAAAGCGCACAAAAGCGAGTCCTTTTCAGTTTTATTTGATTATATATACTCGCTTTGTGTTTTTTGTTGCTTCTGCTGCCGCTTGTCAACATTCCGAAGTTCCAAAGGGGTTGGCAGCGGGTCCTGGACACCGAACCGGAGTCCTTGGCCAGCCAACTGCCATTCGTCTGCGAAATAAAATGTATAACTTCCATTATTATTTTTTTATTATTTAGCCCGCTGGCCGCTTGTCGCCTCACTGACGCCCCCATTATTTCCCTCCTTTTTTGCACACAGTAAAAAATACAATCGTTTTTGAGCTTTGTCGTGGAGTTCTTCATAGTTTTATTGTAGTTTAGCGCCAATGAGGTTTTAATATAATTCCAAGGAACACCAGAGCCAAATATTACTCTTTATCTAACCTTTAGGTTTCACCTTATTGCATTGCTCCTATGGAATATTGTAGCCTTGCCATATGTATTATATAATGTATATATTTAATTTATTTCAAATACTTTGAAATAATCTTTATAAAATCACTTTCATCTGTTTTATAAATATCTACCGAAGGTAGTCCTTTACTATACTTTCCTTAAAGTATACTTAATGCTAAAAATGGAATTTACAAAATAAGTTTTCGCGTAGCTCTCTCTTTTTATTCCCTTCAACATATTTCCAGTGGCTGTCATTTTCTGGGACTATTTTTTCCACTGACTGACACACTCGTGGCTTTATTTTAATATTATTTTAAATGATATTTTTCGCACACTCCGCCTGCGTGATAGCTGTCTGTATTGTTTCGTCCTGCCAACCCCCTTCGGCCTTCCACTCGCACACTCTCGCAGCTCACACACTCGCACACACACTCGCACACACGCACACACTTTCGGGGCTGCTCCTTTGTTCCTTCGCTCGCTTTTGGAGTAGCTCTTGAGTTACGTTGCCATTTTCGTGCTCCGGTTGAGCTGCTCCTCGCTCTCTTTATTATATTTGAGCATTTATTTTGCATATTGTGCCTTGTGTTTGTTTTTTATCCGTCTTTTGTGGCTCAAGTGCAGGGGTATACTATATAGTGGAGAGAATGGCTGCTAGTGTTGGACATTCCTTGTCAGATTAGTTGAGTTGCCATTTAATTTTTTGTAAAGGTGTTTGAGGGGTCACTGTGGGCTGGGATTAGTTGGAATGTATATGGGTATATTTTATACAAAAATAATACAAAGTAACTGAACGTTTTATAATTGATATTGTATGTTCAATCTAAAACATTCAATAAGCGTATTTATTTGATAAAATTCCACTCTATTCCTCAGCCTCTCGAGTAACTAACTCCTTATAGAACATCAAACAAAGTGAACTCTTATCTGAATCTGTTAGCATCTTACTCTACCTCACGCGTGCCAATTATATTGGCAGAGATCCGGGAACACTCCACGTGTCCTGCACAAAGGACTCGACACACTGACAAGCCAACAAATCAGTTGACAATTAGGCAAACAAATAAACTGTTGGGTAAACAACGACGCCCCTTGATGAGGCAAATCACGGCATTTAGATATTTATCGCGCTCTCGACGGGCTAACCCCATCGCAGAACCACCACCCGAGAGTGGCGACCACATGGTCACCCATCCAGCCAACCACTTACCACTTGGCCGAGGACTCGGAGTCGGAATCACACGTCGATGTCAGCCGCAGAGACAGGGCGACACACGTGACATTTACGCAGTCGAAAACGAAAACGAAACGAAACCAAAATCAAATTCAAATCGTTTGACGAGGATCGTGGCGGAGTGCGAACAATGGCGGAGTGCAACCACCCCGGATCCGGCGGGCTCGGATGCGTCCCACGCCTTTCAGACCCGCCATTTAGCATAGTTTGGGTGGGTTTTAAAAAATAAAGAACAAATTACGACTAAAAATATCCCTAGGTACAGTTGCCGTGCGGCGACATACTCCGCCAGGAGGGGCATATGTCGGCTGGGATAAAAGAATCGAATCGCATCGAACAGAGCTCCTGTTTGAGGCACACAGCAAATGTAAAAAATCATCCGAAAGACAGCATTTGGGGGAAAAACAACTAACAAAACACGCACTCGCACACCACACAGCACACACCACACACACAATATGTAAATTATGAATTTTGTGTAAACAAAACCGCAGAGTGAGTGCATCAAAGAACAGGTCTCCGGGGTCAGCCATTAGGCATCCATCCCAGCTACTGTATTAATTCATATGCTCATCCCTACTCGCAGCCAGCCACAGTGGGGGCCAAAATAATAGAGTTCTTGCTCGTATTAAAATCTTTTAAATATGAACTACATTGCCAGGAGCTTTTATAAGCAACCATGTTCCTTCTATGCACTTTTCTTGCCAGAGAACTGGCTTCATTTCCTGCTCTCCCATTCAAAGCCAAGTCCTATTTCCTTGCCCCTATCTGTTTATGGAAATGGTCATATCATGTGTGGCTGCTTGGGCGGCAAACACAACTAACAACCGAAAAATCAAAAACAAAACAAACCGCGCCGCACCGAACCGATCCGAAAAATGAAACGGAAAAAAATTGATTTCTCATCGCTTGGCAGTTGTTGCCCAACAGACGAGGCGACGCGGTTTCACTACTCCTCTGATGGACCCTCTGCTTATTAGCCGACTGTGACGGACTGACAACCTGCCCCAGCCCCAGCCCCAGCCCCAGCCCCCAAAAATTAAAAAAATTAAAAACCATTGTGGCACAGTGGTAAGAGGATGCAGCTTACATTTACTACAATTCCTTATTATAATTTCCTATTCGTAAGTCTATTGTAGAACGATTTCTAATTCTTCTTTTCAAGTATTGCTTCGAGGGTATTAGAATACTATTTATTAGAGGGGGTTGCATTTAAAATAAGCAAATAATTAATAACTATATTTAGCTTAGAGAAAAATATTCCGAATGTAACTATAAGCAACTTATTAATTATCTATAAATAAGAGAGAAATAAGAAAGCATTATGAATCTAGTTCCGTAGTTGGATGCAGACATAAGAGTTATCCGAAAACTAGGAATATAAATAGTATAAATATGATAAATATAAGGAAATATATATATACATATATTTCTTTTTATTTATTTGCCCTAATCCAATTAATTCGTTTAAATGCCCTTTCCCATGGCTGCTGGTTCCACGGTGTCTCTGTGCATTATTCTGGCAGCGGCCAAAAGGTCTGGGCCACCTACTTTACACGTTTGCTACTTGAAATGGCATTTGTTTTCTTTTCTTGGTTTTTTTTTCACTCATCCCTCCGGTGTCTGTTGGAAAAACAAGGCATCTCCTGGGGACTGGGGGTGCCGCTGCCAAATTAGTTGTTGCTACATGGCCTCTGACCCTGCGCAGGTTAAGTTACCCAACGAGCCGCCTGCATCTCCATGCTGGGCTTGTAAAAATAAGACTTCGAAATGTGGAAAAGCAAATAAAACAAGTGAGTGGAAGTCTGTAAGAGACCACCCTTGAATTAGCCGCAGAAAAACACATATGCTCGGTGTAATCTCAACCCTTTGGGAGGGATTATTCATTGATTATTTAATTAATAATCTTTCCTGATTAGTCTCCTCATAGATCTCCATTCACGACAATCAGAGCATTAAGGACTGGCAAGTAATGGACATTGTCACTTCGGTCTGAGGAAGGTGAACGAAATGTAATTAAATATGGTTTAAATAATTACTTTATATGATCTACTAATATTAATTATACCTATTTTCGCAGTCGTTGTAAGCAATTGGTTTTGTATCCGTCCTTGTGATAGTTTAAAGAATCCCCAGCAGAAACGGGTTCTCCCCCCAAATGTTCAGATTATAGGACTCTTCCTCACCGACAATTTTGAATCTAGCGTAATGGACTCTGTGCATCTTTTTGTTAATATTCTGGAGATATATG
Source organism: Drosophila pectinifera (assembly GCA_008042775.1). Lineage (NCBI taxonomy): Eukaryota > Metazoa > Arthropoda > Insecta > Diptera > Drosophilidae > Drosophila > Drosophila pectinifera. The sequence continues at coordinate 26,098 of VNKC01003946.1, read as the reverse complement.
TAAATCTCAAACCTAGTCACTCGCCATACCAGTTCCCGAAGCCCCCTCCTTATAACCCTTTCAGTTTCGATCAAAGTTCTCACTTCCGTCGGTACGTTTTAGAATATTCAAAATCCGCCGCAGGGAACAGCAAATGGTTCGGATCCATTCAATTTAATGGATAAACTCCTGCCGGAGCACGAAGGTTACGCCAGGGACAATGGGTCAGGGTTGTGTCTTTTCTTGGTGAATCCTTAACAGAGACGCCAAGAGTAAGAGCAGGTTCCTCCCACAAGCTCTAATAAAATAGCAGAAACACAACATTTTATTATGTTTAACATATTTAACTTATTTTATCCATATATATGAGCAGAAAGTATATAATTCTTGTTTTAATGTGTGTATATAATTTGTATATTATGTATAAATATTAAAGGAATGGATGAAAAGTTATATATTATTAAGAAGTGTTTACTGTCTTGAATAAATAAAGTATTTTTCGTCTTAGGCATCGTAAATCAAGCTTATTTTTAATGTAAAAGTTAAAGCTAAGAAATCATTATTCTTTATTTAAATATTCCGCTTTGTTACCATGATATTTGGAATTAGATAATATTTGAGTACTTATACTATTTATTTAATTTATCACATTTACGGTATAAAAATACGGCATTACAATTCCTAGAGTTGATTTTATTGTTACCAGGAGTGTCACAAAAATCGCTATGGATTGAAAAAAGAGTCTGCTGGAATTTTCACTGCAAAAATGGGTTCATTTAAAACCTCTGCAGGTTGTGTGGGCCATATAGCGTATTTGAAATGTGGAAAGTAAATAATAACAAATAGAGGAAAGTCTGCGACAGGCCACCCTTGAATTAGACGGGGGAAACCATATGCTCTGGCTAATCTTGGGCGGTTAAGTAACCCCTTGTCCTGGCCCGGGGCTGGAACCCCGACACTTACCCCCTTTAACCGCCTTTCCTTAAGTGTTTATTTGCTGTTGGTTGCCTTTTAATTGACGGCAAAAGGGGCATGTGCCATCTGCCGATGGAAGGGAAACCCATTCGCCATTCGCCTTTCCCTTACCAGATCCAGATCCAAATCTGGAAATCTCTGCTGTTTTTTGTGCCCTCGGGCCGTATCCGAGATTCGATCTGTCTATGTGCTGGTCGGTTGGCTGTGGGATGAATTGTTTGTAGGTCCTCCAAGGAAGGCTCTTCCCCCTGGTAATCGCCTCCTATTAATTCATTGTCTATTATCAAGAATTTCCATGCCTGACATTGTATGCATTTTGTGCCGCCACTCGAGGACATATGCATGTTGCCTGCTGCCCTCCATTCCTGCTCCTCCATCCTCGGTTTAGCTCCTGTTTTTGCTCCTATTTGTGCTCAATGGCAGTGCTGACATACTCTGGTTAGGTATTTGCATTTTTTAGACTGCAAGAGTGATAAAAAAGCTTAAAAAAAGTCTCGAAAACTGTTGCTTTTTGAGTATTTCGTGTGTTGAGTACAATACTCGTTCTCTGCACATAAAAAGCCTTGAAAATATAGTAATCTGATTAGGAATTTAAATATTAAATTAAATATTTTTAAGTTGTTCAACATCTCCAAAGATTACACAGATATTTTTCAACTTCTGAGCCAACTCTTTCCGGCTTTTCTTTGGTCTTGATAACTATCACTGGCACTCTAGCTCTTTGCCTAGTTTCTTTCATAAATCTCTGTTTAAATATATTACAAATTAATTACCAAATAATAAATGACAGATTGTAGGTAAAAATAAATGTAAAAGCTGAGAAAAATCTACAGTTTATCCCTAAAAAAGCGCTAAACAAGCACCACTGCTCTTGGCGCTCCTCCAGCTTCATTGTTCGGGGCCATAACTACTCTACATGGACCTGGGCCGCTGTTACTCTAAGATATTATCGACAGCTCGTCCTGCTGACTGACTGGCCGGACTGGCTCACCAGTGTCCTGAGCGCGCGCGTCCTGCCCTGGCCCTCGCCCTCGCCCTCGCCCTGCTTTTGTCCTTTGGCCATTGTCCACTCGAGCTGCGCTATCCTCTCTCTATCCACTGTCCGGTACCAGCCGCATCCTTGCCTGGCCCACCGGCATTGTTGTGTGTCCTGACAATGGTACATAGAGCGGGCTATTGTCCCGGGGGCTCGAGTCCACATAAATACATAAGGGCACAAGGCACAGGCCCAGGCACAGGCACACATCCTTGCTGTTGCTGTTGACTTTTCGCGTTTGGCAAAGGCGCACAATGCACAAATTGATATCCAATAATTTAATTCTGTTATCCATTCAGTCGCATGTTGGAAAATAGTTTTGTAATTTGCACTCGGCATGCGTGTAACCGATATTATTGTGGCTGGCTCCTGACCCTTCTCCCACTCCGGATGCCCGATGGCCGATGGATCTCCACTCTCCCCTCTGGACTTGGGCCATTGTACAATTTTCCGGGAATGTGCCGGTCATGTGTGGGCATTAGTTTTATTATAATTTTGTTTATATCGTGTCGTGTGTCCGAAAAACAAAAACAATAACAGCCGGGGATCCGTTTAGGCGAAAAAGGATTTCACACTCTGCAGTTAGTGATAGTTAGTGCCTCGGGGGAGGGGTCGGAATATAGTGGCAAATAGATAATGACGGTGCGGATTAACGCTTCGCATTATTATAGAAGTCGGCCTTTGTGCGCTGACCAGTTGAGGGAATTTTCCGGCTGTGGGTGGCCTTTATAATTGGTCCTGTACTCCGTATTTGGGGTGCTTGTGGCGAGTCCTTTGTTCTCCGGAATGGCTTCTCACGATTATAAATTACGTGCTGTGCGAATTAAATATTTATTTAGCCATCCTGATTGCCGAACAATAGCGAGTTTCCAATGAAATATTTTTATTAATTGCCCTGATTAGGGAATGAAACCATTGGCATTTATTGATTGATCAGCTTGGGGATATTAATGTGATAAATCGATGATAATTTAGTAATTTGGCTTACATAGTGCATTTTAAAATTGCTTTAGTTGTTATTGATTTGTAGGTGGAAAATATATTAAGCAAACAAAAGGAAGTTGCAAACCACTTAACAAATTTGTATCCCTTACTCTTTCTACAAAATATAAAGTCTTTTTTGTGACTTCAAGATCTTCATTAATAAGTGTTAAATATATATCCCATCAATTTAAATGAAGTAAAATGCTTAAAAGCAAAAACAAATCATAATATTCCCATGAAAAAAGTCACGCACTTTGTTAAATTTTCTTCATTTAATTTTATTGAATTATTTTGTAGATTTATTAAATACTTTAACACAGTGTTTGAAATGTATTTTAGCTAATACATAATATGATATTTAATACATAGTTTTATATTGTTTATATGGTACACACGGATATCTCAATTAGGTAATCTCATCATTATCTGTATATAATATTAATTTCAGCTAAACAAATACATTTTATGGCTCTTATACTGGGTTCAAGTGTTGCATTTCTTAATTATTATTTCGATTTCTATGTTACAATACTTGTGCTAGAAGTTTAGGGGTAAACTATAATTTACACTTATTGTTTAGGCATAGCTACGGCAAATCGAGATGATGCTGGAGGGAGAGGTGGCTCTAACTTCAGGAAACAGGTCTTAAAAATTGGAAAACCAATTTAAATTACATCGAAATGATGCAGAAAAGTTATAGAAACGACCCCTTTTCGGATACGAATTTTGAATATTTTTAAAGGACATAAAAGCCTTTAATTTCAGCTTAGCAAAGTTTATTTTTTTTTCTTCCCTAAAAACCTGTCGTGATGGGTGAAGGCCTTAAGCCCAACATGAATTATTTTTGTCTCCAAAAGTAATGTTCGATCTTAGAACTGGTCTCAGCCCCCAGCTTAGGTGTGTGGATTTATGATTTGGCATTTGGGAAGTCCTACTCGAAAGGCCTGAAGACGGCGGCGCCGCTGGCCTCTGGGTCACTGCCTCAATCCTGGGAGTCACCGGCATTGCTGCTGCGATCCAGCCCGATGCCCCCTGCCCCGTTGGACTCCGACTGCTCGATGTCCGCCGCACTGAGCACGCCGGGGAGGTAGCCGGTGCCGGCATAGGGAGCGGAGAGGAATCGCTTGGCATGGGCCTGCATGAAGGGATGGTAGCGGTGCGTGGGCGAGCCGAAGACGGAGGGCGGAACCAGCGGGGAGAAGGCCGACTTCATGGGGAAGGGCGGCGAGGGCGGCACCTGCGGCGGCGTGGGCGTCTGGCCCAGGTCCTCGCCAGCCAGCATGCACTCCATGGCCTGGAGGACGTCGCCGCGGAAGCGCTGCATCAGCTGCTCCACGTCGCTGCGCCGCCTGTTCGGGAAGACCCGCATCAGGACGTCGATGGGGGATCTTTGCTGCTGGAGATTCTGCGGATGCTGCGGCAGACTCGGCGGCTGCTCCGGCGGATGGTGGTGAGCTGGGAGTCCGGCGGCGGCCAGGAACTGTGTGTGGTGGTAGGGCAGGAAGCCCTGGGCATGGCTGCCGCCGAAGGAGCGCAGCAGGTGCAGGTTCTCGGCGGGCGTGTTTGGCGGCGACTGGCTGTCCTCCTTCTTGAGGCTGAGGTTCTCCGGCGTGGCCTCGTCCGGCGCCGAGTCCACGTCCAGGTCGGACTCCGGCGAGCTGGGCGGTCCGGTGCGGGCGGGCGACAGGCTGGCGGTCAGATTGAAGAGTCCGGCCACCTTGGGCCGCGGACTGCTCGGCGACCCCGACTCGGAGCCCGTGTCCTGGTCGGTTTCGTTGGACAGGGCAGCTCCGCGCTTGGAAACTGCATGGATAAATGAGAGGAGAAGTGTCTGGGATTAGTTTTCTGAGTAAAGATTTCCAACATAGTTTTTGTCACATATCTTATGGTTAAATATCTTGGCTTGGTTAAATAGCTCTCTCACTAGGAGTACTTCGCGTGGTTACCACTATTGATGGAGTTTATAAACCTATTTTAAAACTGTCCTATTAGCTGCGTTGCGCGTCCTTGTTCCCATCCCCACAGAAACCAGGTAGCAAAGTGGAAACTGTGCGGTTTTCCACTCGACGGAGTTCAGAGCAAATAAAAGTATCGAATGCAGAGTGGGAAATGTAATCACGGGAATCGCAAACACGGCGAAGGACGCGCAGGATGCGTGGGCCGGTGCGTTGACATGCCAACGAGGGACAACCTGCTGTTTTTTTATTGTTTGTTCAGAAATGAAACAAGCTATTTGATATTTTTTGTTTTTCTCTGCCTCGGCTCTCTTTCCTCTTCTGTTTGATTTCGCAGTTGACGAAGCCGCAGTGAAAATTTAATTAAGTTCGAGGGGTGCGTGGATACCGATATAATGCCCAATCGCAGCGGTAACCGAAAATAAAAATTCAAGCGTGAAATCGTCTTGGATTTCATTGCAAATAAAAGGAGAGTCGAGTACCTTGGATATAGACAGGTCCTCGCTCCTTCTCGATTGATTCGCGTGAGAATCCCTCTGTGTTTTCTTTCTCGTAAAAAAGGCAAAAAAGGAGCAAACAAGGACAAGTGAGCCACACGGGGGAGTATCTCACGTTTCTTCCCTGCCAGGGACCCTGAGCCCGGGCTTGTCTTACCCCTGGCAGCAGATAGTCCTAATGACTGGGCTCGAGTGAAGCCGAAAAGGTCCTTCATATCCTTCTGCCCCGTCGGACTTTGTAACTGTTTGGCGTTTGATTCGAAAATGAGGGGAGTTGGAGTGGGGCCTGTAAGGCAATCTGGTTTAAATCGATTGGCTCAGTCGGGATAATACACAATAATATTGGATAATGTTACAATCACTTTTATTGTTCGTCCTTTGAGTAGGTTTCTTTCAAAGATAGCACGGATTTCTTGTGGGAAACTCTTTGGGTGGGAACTGTTCCTGGGTTATTTACTGGTATGTGTTGAGCTATACTCTTAACTATTACAACTAGTAATTAGGGTCTCTTATAATATGTATGTGCTTTTATGCATTTATTTTAATAAACTGTATTAAATTTAAAACATGGTGCACATAGCAAGGGTTACCCCTTAATTGTTGATCTCTTTCTTGAGGCATTTTGATTTCCTTTTAAATCATAATTTAATTCCGGGATCTTTTCTTAAATAAACCTAAACACCCTTCTGTGTGAAATACTTCCTATTTAAGGGTGGCACAGCCAAGGGCTGACTCCTTAACGAGGACTTTAACTTGATTGTTGCAATTTGGCTCGTAAATGTCCTGGCTCCGGGTGTTCCCGTACTTAGTGATTAAGGACCCCAGGACCTTTCATGCGCCGTTTGGCAAAGTGCTTAGACTGCAACTTGGCTGGCTAAGTCTTTGTCACAACAACACCTACACCCCACACACTCGGCCCACACACTCGGCCCACACACTCGGCCCACACACTCCACACTCGCATGCAGCTATGCACATGCAACCGCGAGTGTGGCACTTTATGCGCCGCTGATTTCTGAACAATCGAAAACAAATTTTTCTTAACACGCGCTCGGCGGATGCCCCAAGATTGTGAAGCCCCCTTCTGGACGAGGCCAGGCGAAAAGGGCTTTTTAAGGTGCGGGAAGCCATTCCCGGGGCAGGGGAACTCAGGTACACGGAAAAATATACACCTTTATATATAAGAATATTGTGATTGATAATAATCAAGCCATGAGAAACTTTGCTATTCCGACGCAGATTCAGTTCATTCTTCAGTTCATTCTTCTCTTAATTCATAAACAAAAATGATCTTAGTATCCCTATTATATATATTATAACTTAAAGTCGTGTAAATCTCCCAAGTTAAGTCAGTTTCTGAATGAAGTACGTTTGTTGCTGTGCAAGATCTGCCTCAAGTATGGTTTGTGCAAACTTACCCGGACTCTCGTCCAGCTCGGTCCTCGTGGGCGAGAAGCCGACGCTGAGGTGCTCCGAGCGGGTGCGTCCCTCCGTGTCGGACTCGCTGCCATTGAAGCGCTGCGACTGCTGGGAATGGTGCTGGTGCTGGTGCTGGTGGCCTAGCTGGTGCGGCTGCTGAGGATGGGGCTGCTGGTGGTGGTGCTGGGACTGCTGCTGCGGCTGCGGCTGGTGGCTGGGAGTGGAGCTGGCCTCGAAGCCGTCGCTGGGCGGCGAGGGAATGCCGCCGTGGAAGACGCCGTTCTGGCCGGAGCCCCCGCTGGCCGATCCTCCACTGCCACTGTGGTTGGGACTGTGCGGCGAGGGCGTGGCGCTGTCGCTGCCATTCTGCTGGCCGGGGACCGAGGTGTACAGGAGGCCCAGCTCGCGGGCCTCGTTCTCCTCCTGGGCCTGCTGGCGGCGCAGGGCGACCTGGAAGGAAGGGAACAAGGCAATTGGAGGAAATTTGACCTTTAGTCAGTGGAATGTGACACGATGAGGGATTAATATTCGAGCTGGTTTTATGGTTGTAAAGAGCTGAACTTGGTCTTTATATCAGGCATCAAAAGAACTTGATTAAGGAACATAAAATACCTTTTGAAAGAAATTAAAGTCTAATATCAGTGCCTTAAGATTCTTTTGAAATTAGAAAGGTGTGCTTAAAATTTATTGATTTGCAAATAATGTTCCCAGTTGAAGTACATAGCTATGAATATCTTTTAGGGTAATGCTCCATTAATTATGTTGTTTAATTTATGAAATTTGAGATTGGTTGATCTCTGTAATATATCCACAATATGAAGCAAAAAAGTATAAAGAATGAGGATACAAAAATAAACAGGGGCATAGAAAAGGCTGGTGAACTCGCACTTCGATCAACTGTACTTCCTTATCATTAAATTGGGTTAATTTCGCCACAAAGTCACTATTAAATTCAATGCAAAACAAGTTGGACACCCACCTGAGCGGCCATCACCCGCTGACGCTCCGCGATCAGGGTGCACTTGGCGCAGACACAGTCCCGCCAGCGGCAGTAGCGCTTGTGGCCCTTCAGGGCGCTGACCTGCAAAGGAGACCCTGTTTAGTAGAAACCGAAATTCGGCCAGAGCAAGTCCCTGCAGACGTACCACTCCATGGTTCCTGCAGCGGGCGCACTTGGGCGTCCTTTGATATCTCTCCGAGGCGGCGCGCAGGAAGAAGGCGGGCGGAAGGGCGCCCAAGACCGGATGCTGCGACATCAGGTTCTGCATGTCCACGCCCGACGGCAGACTCATAGTGGGTTCTTTTCGGATTAGTTTTTGTAGAACTATTGTTCAGTATGTGAGAACTCAAGAGCCCCCAAAGCACGGACACAACACTTGGTTTTTGGTTTAGTTCTTTCGCTGGAGTCTCGCGGGGCTTCTAATTATTTCTGCGATGTAGCATTATGTTTTAAGCTTCGTTCAGTTTATCATTATACATTTATTGGTTAGGGATCACCCGCACGGACGACGTGACACACTGAGGCCTCGGTTGCAACTGATTCAACTTTTTGGCCAAAAACCACAGAGCAGCGCGGCGCAGCAGCAGCAGCGGCGGCGGCGGCGGCAGCCTCGGCAGGAAGCAGCAGCAATGGCGGCAAGCGGCAACATTTACCAATACAAAGGCCCCTCGGCAAACGAGGGTTGAAAGTGGCATCTATGTATAGGTATATGCACATAGATGTGGGAAAAATAATTCAGAGAGTGTTGCAACCACCTTTGTGTGGCGCAGCTGCCTGCCTGCGTCGGCGTAGGCAGCAGCGGGACGGTGGCTGCGGCAGCGACGGCGACTGCGGCTGCTACAGCGGCAGCGACAGCGGCAGCGGCTGGCAATTAAGAAAAAAGTTTCAAAATCTAATTTTGGGTACTGTATACAAAATTGTGCACTCGAGGCGGCCAGGCGGCCAGGCGGCGACGCGGCGTATACGCAATGGCAATGGGCCAAGCCAGGGGAGGGCTGCGGAGCTCTCCAGGGTTGGCTTTGCGGGTATTGGTGGTTGCTCCGTGGCGCTTCTTTCATTTTCTTTGTTGCCTTTGTTTCAACACACAGTTGCCTGTGCGCGTGTGTGTGCGTGTGTGTGCGTGTGTGTGCGTGTGTGTTGGTGAGAGAGCTTCTCTGGGGGCCCCGCTTTAATGGCTTTGGCCAACCAAAAGCGTTGTTGTTGCGACCTCGCATCTGGTTGGCATGGCTTCCTCGGCGCGGAAGTGGCCAAAACCCAGCACACTCTCGCAACTCTTGTTGCTCTTCGTCGAGTGCCGGCGAGGGGCTTGAAGGCCCCTCCTATCCCACCCCCTTTGCGCCAACTGAAACCCCAAAGTTTCTGGTTTTTGGCACACTGCCACTTGTCTTTCATTTCCAGCTGTCTGGAGTGTGTGCTAAAATCTCCATGAATAAAATCCACCGAGTGCTGGTGGTACACAAAATATTTGTTTATTTGTGCATTATACTTGAAATAATATTATAAGCGAGCTAGGGGTGGCGTTGGAGGTACAATAGTGGCCTTAGGTGCCTCAGCTTAATGGGTAATTTCAGTTATACCTCAAGAATCACTATTTGGCTTTAAGTATTGAAAAGGCTAGACTATTTCATTTAAAATGGAGTCAAGAAAGAGCTGCGTTCAGACTCGTATGCAGGCCTGTTTCAGGACGGATCCCCCATTCCTTCACTCCAAAACTTACTATCCAACAGATATTTCATTTGTTTCTGCTTTTAATAATAATACTGCTCGAATTGCTGAATTCTGTTTTTAATTTCCTTCAGTTAAATTATAGTGTTGTGACAATAATCTGTAATCTGTTTATTGTAAAGACTTCAATCTACATAAGCTAACAAAGAAGGAGTTTTTGAAACCTTATTTATTTAAAAAACTACAAGTCTTCACCACCATCTTATTTTAAACAAAAACGTTTATAAATTTGGGCATTTGAATATTGTAGTTAAATACAAAATGTAGCTCTATAAAAAAGGTGTTGCTGTAAAGCAAATTTGAAATTTGTAAAAAATTCTTTACATAATAATCAATAATCGTGACAGGTTAAATATAGTAAGCTCTAGCTTACATTAATATTTAAATAAAGTGGGGGTAATCTAATTTAACCTAATCTATTTTATTAAATCTTTTTGGTGGTTAATTTTCAACATCTTTTCCGCCTTTTTTTTATTAAAGAGGAAATCTGAAGAGATATTAATGATATACTGATCTATAATATTTTATAAGAAACCTCTCTTTTATTTACCTTGAAGCTCAACATGACTTACCTCTAAATATTATATGAACTAATTATAAACCAATAAGTAAATGAAGCAAAAAAGCTTGAGAGAAATTCAAAATTCAAGGGGTGGGCTTCATAGAAATGAAATTAAAATAGCGAGTGCAGATACATAGGCACCGAGATACATACACAATGTGGAATGAGGCCAGCTGAGTTGCCTCCTTTTGGGTGGAGCAGGTGGGCGGCAGCTGGAAGTTGGCCTATTAGAATGTTACAAATTTATTGCAATTGAAACAAACTGGGGACACGCGTGCTCCCTTCCAGCGGGCGTGCGACTGAGGCGGCAGCATTGCGCGCGTCTATCCGCTCTCTCTTTCTCTCGCTCTCTCCGCTCCCTCCACAGCCGTGGATCTCTCTCAGAGACTCGCTCTCTGGAAAGACTCCGCCCATTGCAAGAGGCGGAGCCATGGCTCTCTCTCTCTCGCACACGTACACAGCGAGGAGTAGAACATAAAGCGGCAACAATGTAGAACAAGTTTGGCCAAAAGAAACAAGTTTCGAGTCTGTCTGTGTCTGTGCAGGTCCTTAGGCTCTCTCACACACACACATACACGCACGCAGCGAGAGATGCTAGGGGGCAGTTCCAGTTCCGCTGACGTCGCCGGCCAGGTCACAGTCACCGACACAGTCGTTGGCAACAGTAAATGGCCAGGAGCTGGGAGCTGGGAGCTGGGAGCCGGGAGACGGGAGCCGGGAGCTGGCCTGCCTAGGAGCCAGCCAGCAGCTACTGGTGTTTTGCGCAGGGCCAATTTCTCGCATTTTAACTTTGTTTAAAGTGCGCCTCTATATGTACAAATACATGTGCACACAGAGGGACAGAGCTCCCCCTTGGGTGGCCACTTATAAAGTGTTTTTACTGCGACCAAATATGCAAATTAGTTGAGCAGCACTGGAGCTGACAACTTCGACTGCTCTGCGGCTTATGCACCGAGAGAAAACAGCAGTAGTATTTCCATCTACATAGGATGTAACACTACTTGCAGAGACTCTTAACCAAATTTCTGCATCTTATTAAAGTTATACCATTGATTACTATTGATTATAGTGATATGGCAGTCGGGTTTGCTTAGGAAACGAGACAAAAAGAAGAACCTTGCACAATTAAATATCATATCCATTTTATTAAACATGAATCTGAACAACAAGCAACACTTTCCTCGCTGTGTGCTTGCAACAACAAAAGCTGAAACATGTCCATTATGTCGTCGCTTTGGCTGCCTCTCTTCACGCTTGAACTGCCCCCGTGAAAGGAAGGGAAGGGTGGAGGCAGTAGGGGGACCCTGGGGAAAGGGTGGAGGAGTGGCGGCGGTCCAATACAAACAATATAAGGCGCGCACACACACAGCGGCACACACAGTTATAATCAACAGCCAAGGCAACATGCGCAGCATGGCAACAACAATGGGAATGGAATCAAAAATAAAATCGTACCAAGAAATGGAAATCAATCAGAGAGACACGGGGAATCATAAATGCCCTATGAAAAGGAAGTACTTTGTTTATGCACTGAAAGCCGAGGCCGAGAACCAGTTTCAAAAAGGATACTCAAAGGAGAAGCGGTAACCATTTGCCTGGAGGAAATATATAGTCACTTTGAAAAAATAAGACATTTACCATACAGTTAAAATGATCTCTTTAATAAGTTTTTTTACCGCTCTAATACTTTTTTTAAATTTCATTATAACATTGCTAATCCGCCAGAGTTTATATTGTTTTTAAATCTGGGTCTCTTCGAGTATAAAGGCTTGAAAAATATACTTTTTATAGCCAACAAATTTATAAAGAGTCAGAATAAAATATTTAAGCAAACTACATGTACTATTATGCAATCTCCTTTAAGGGTCCTGTCTACCGTAGTTTTCATACATCTCACCAGATGCTCTGGACACTGTGTTACCTTTCGAAAATCTCAGGGAACTAAACCTCAAAGGGTATTCCAAAGGTGTATTTTACTCCAAAGTAAAATCGTTAGATCTCGTTAAAGAAGACTCTGATCTTGGACATGAATCGAATGTGTTGACGGCGGTGTAATAAGTAGCCGTTGGCTATTGGATCTCGGCCTCGAGGAAAGTTGAAATATCGCCGGGGATCATCATTCATTGCTACTTTACTTAGCTCGGCCACTTGGCCACTTTTGCTGCTGGTCATCTCGCGGGTCTCCCTGTGGTCTTTTGATGACTCCGACTTCGACTCCGACTCCTACTCCCGTCGCAGCTCAAGTGGCCAGCGACTGCTTCTGATTGAGTCAGTTAAAAAGTGGGCAGAGGATGAACGGGGTAACAAAGGAAAAGTGCCTTTAAAATGTTGACAAATATTTAACATGCAGTGGCCGCAAAATTATTTGATCAAGAAACCACCGAAAAATGTATACAGAGAAAGATCTTTCCACAGGCAGAGGCTAAAACAAACAGAAAACACCTCAAAATAATGTAAAAATTAAAAACTGAAACTTGAAGACATTGCGGCTAATGAGATTTCCTTGCGTCATTGCCCCATTCATCCGATTCGACTGCGACTTGTGTTTGCCTTGTGTTTTTCGGGGCTTCGGGTTTTTGATTTCTTTTGGGTGCCGCGACCGCCACCGCCATCGCCATCGCCACCGCTACCGCGACCCCAAGCCCATGTCTGGTGCCTCTAGTTCTGTAAGGTCTCTATATAGTAGATGCCCAACCTTTGCCAACTTGGAACTGTCAGGAACAGCGGCCTTTGGCTGGATTTTCTGAACAATGCAGGCAGGCGACGGCGGACTGGGTAAGGGTCGAAAAAAGTTAATTTAATTTCAAGTGTGTGCAACAATTGTCCTGCTCCCCTGCTCTCCTGCCCTGCTGCTCTGCTGCTCTGCTGCTCTCTGCTCTCATCCTTTTCATCCTCGACAAACGGACTAAGGAGATATATAGACACACCCTCGACGTACTGGTGCTTGCTTTGCATATTGTTTTACAGACCTTGCTGGCCACGGAAAATCGCTCCTTCGACTTATCTTTGACGTCAAGAAAATCTCATTAAACAACTTCCTGCGCTTTCAAGTCCTGCCAGCGTCCTGTGACAGTCTCCTCGCCGTCGCAACAAGCTGAAACTTTGAACTCTCATGTATTCGGATTCGTTCAGCGAGCCATGAAATTACATTTAGCTTTTCTTGCGGCGGAAGTGCTCTCTCTGCCTCTTCTTACTCTGGCCCCGCTGGGGGGCGAGGGCGGCTCCAACCGGAAACTCATGGAAACGTGAAATTTTGTTAAAAGTTCAAGGAAACTTTTGAGGCTGCCATTTTGTTAACTGAAAAAATCTCTGCTTCCAGCCAGAAGTTGCTAGAATTGTCTTGTGTCATATGCAGATGTATTTAGATAGGTTTTTCCACGAACTGTCTACGATTCTTAAAGATTTTAGGTCAGAAAGAATGGCAAAAGAAGAATTTCCTGTAGTCAGAATGGTAAAAGTCTTGCAAGTGCTGAAAAATATATCTTTAAGCCAAATTCTACTTCAAAAGCCGTTGTTATTGCAAACCAAATGAGAAACCCCTTGTTAGCAATCATCTATGTATTTTCTTAATAGATTTCTTCATAAGAATCCTACAAAATTAAAGGTCTGCGCAGAATATGCCAGCAAATAGGAAACAATAATTAGTTCAATGGAATTGCTCGAAATGGAGGGTCTCCAACAAACAATTAATTCCATCCTCCCTTACCAAATTTCAAACTGTTTTCAATATATTTCCCAACATTATTTTTGTAACATTTTGCTCATTATTTTTTGCCAAGAAGCTCTTGAGATTTGTAGATACTCCAAATCCATTTACCAAAGGCTTACTGCCAGTAATTTTCCCTTACAAGTAAAAAGGACTCTCATATGACACACGCCAAAATGGCAAGGAATGAAGGATATACCTGAAAAGTAGGCAGCCTAATATCATATCACATCTCATTTCAAATCCTCCCAGCAGGAAACTCGAATTTCAAACAAATGGCTAAAGGAGCTGACAGTTTATACAATATTGCGAATTCCGGGGCATTGGAACATTCGACACCCACCTTTGGGAGATCGTTAACTGCAGTTTTCCAATCCCAGTAACCCGATTCCTCCATGACTCCTTGGCCATTGACACGCTCCCTCCCTTGGGGTGTTAATATAATTTTCACCTCAACAGCCTCATTACATACATTTTGAATAATTTCTCTAATTCTCCGACAAAAAAGGAGGGCAGAGACGACGGCCGGGAGAGCGAAATTGAGACCTCCAGGGCTAGATGGTTATCATGACCATTGTTTGGGGTATATTCGCTATAAACACTGTTTCCGATTGCGATAGGCCTGTCTCCGTACTCCTAACCCTGCTATCTAACCCTCGGTTAAGGACTCGCCTCCTTTGAATAATAATAGTTTGTGAATGAGCCAGAGAGCGGACGAACCCTTTGAGGCAACTGTTATTAGTTCCCAGCGAACCAGAGGCTTTACGCTTGTCTTACCCAACTACATACCCGTCTGTGTACAGTTGGGGTAGAAATAATACCCCTTAATAATAAATAAATACTTAAAACTATTCTAAAGATTAAATACATTATTTTGTCCGCCATAACTTTTGTAGATTTTGTAGAGGAATACATGTTCCTCATTTAGGGAAGATGATTTTTCCATTTCGAAGAGTTTTCAGATAGCTAAATGACTTAATTGACACCATACATTATTATTTTCACCCGAAATTGAATTCCGCTTTGCATTCCTATTTTCTTGACCCGCACTGTACGCATATATAGTGCTCGAAACCATCCCGCCGTAATGACATCTCTCCGTAGCCCCGGGCCGCATTTAATTTCGAACTCGACGGCCAGCTGTGAATTTTATTTGATTTAATTAAACCCGCTTGCATGGGCTTGCATAATGGCCGTCGAACTGACAGTTGGCCACTTGAATAGCTCCTGGACCCACCAGCGGTGAAAGCGCGCTGCGAGTGGCACTATCAGCTGTGGAATATATGGGGCTATGCCTCCGTATTTGGGGGATCGGAAACCCCGTACAACTGATAAGGGGTCAAGTGCAATGTCACGGCGAAAAGGCAGATTCTACAATCAGTTGCTGGGATTGTTACTGGTGAATTAATTAATTAGCTGAATATTGAGTTAGTTCTGTTCAATTTTATATTTCTTAATTCTGTTAGTGCTTAAATCTTTCGTATGACTAAGAAATTTCCATATAGATTATAATTATAAGAGAGAGATGCTTTTAATAGAGCTGGCAAATGTAATTGTATTTAATAAATTACGAGCTAAAAGCACACTGAAAATTGTATATAAAAGTATATTATAATTAATAGGGCTCTCCGACATTTTCAATGAATATAGTTTGCACAGAGTGAACCCTACAGTATCAGCTGGAAATTCAAAGAAATTTACCACATTTTAAAACCCTATTAATGGCTTTCACTGAACCAGGAAACCCATTGAAAGATCTGTTAAGGAGATAAATCATCATCCCAGGAGAAGTCTGAATGTGTCAATGTAAAATAAAGCTCAGTTCGACTACTTACCGGGAATAATCGCAGAAATCTATTCAACAAACAAGTTAATCAGGAAAACAAGTCTCGCGCAGCAAGTAGAGCTGAGCAAGTGTTCGGATTCTAGTCGGAGTCCGGGCTTTATTCCCGACTTATCAGCGGACCGAGTGCCTTAGTCTTATCGCTGAACTCTTGACACAGAGAACAATCGGGGGAGAGCACAGAAGACGATCAGAGATCGGCTATAAAGCCGGGCGACTTTCCCGTCGGCGCCTCAGTCTAGAATCTAAACTCTGTCGCGATCGTGCATCTATATAGTAATATGCTCAAGTTTCTGATCGTTGCTCTGGCCCTGTGCGCTGTGGTGTGTATATATAGAAAGTAGATGAAACACATTAGATCGAAATTGAGTAGAGAGGCACTCAATACTGGATCTCAACTTGCACCAAAACAAAACATAAACTGACCAGGGAAAATATATTTTTTGGACTTATGATCATTTAAGGAAAACCACCCAGAATAATAATATTTACAAACTATCTTACTTAATAAGATAGTTTATTATACTTCAATCTAAAGAGCAAGAGCAATAGTCTCATGAATATTAAATAATAATTTTGTTGCAGTTCGTGTTTAGTTTGCTGAGCAATAAATAAGTTGGAAGTTAACTTTGAAGTAAAACAAGTGCTGCCTTCGTCAAAAGCTTTTAAAGAGCTTTTCGTGCAAATCAGCATTTTTGCAATTAAATTTTCCATAACTATAAATAGATAGCAGCAATTGTTGCAACCTGAACTATTACTTGTTGTTTGTTTGCATAATTCCACGCCATCACAAAGCTTTCTTATAAACTTGCTGGTGATAGGGATGGAAATATAATTGAGTTGTTCACTTAATAGCAAAGAAAATTATAAAATTGGTGTATGCAAGAATCTCTTAAGTTAGAAAAGGAGTATATAATAATACCCCCGTTCCACCAGGCCCATGCCGATGGCGAATGGACCCCCAAGAGCGGCGAGGAGATTAGGAAGATTCGCGTGGAGTGCCTGAAGGAGCATCCGCTGAGTTCCGATCAGATCACCCATCTGAAGCAGCTGATCTTCCCCAACGAGGAGGAGGTCCGCAAGTACCTCACCTGCACGGCCACCAAGCTGGACATCTTCTGCGAGCACGAGGGCTACCATGCCGACCGCCTGGCCAAGCAGTTCAAGATGGACCTGACCGAGGAGGAGGCTCTGCAGATTGCCCAGGGCTGCATCGACAACAACTCGCAGAAGAGCTCCGTGGACGAGTGGGCGTTCCGGGGCCACCAGTGCCTCATGGCCAGCAAGATCGGTGACAAGGTGAAGGCCTTCGTGCGGGCCAAGGAGGAGGAGGCCAAGAAGAAGGCCGCTTGAGGCTTGAGGCGGATCTGAAACCTGGTTGCCAATAAAGTGAGCTCACGGCCTGTGCTGGAATATGCTATAGTTTATTGTTGTTAGGCTAAGCAGGCAACAGGCAAACCACAATACAAGTGCACCGAACTACGACTACTGAGCGTGGGTTTCTAGGGGAGATTCGGGCCTCCGGCCTGGTTTCTAGGCTTTCTAGGCATCGCCGCCCTCGGATATGGTCTTCATGGCCGCATTGATGTGCTCCACCAGCGGCAGTTCGCTGTCCAGAGCCGGATTGCGGTAGCCCTCCAGGAAGTAGCAGGTTTCGCTGCCGCCGGGATTGGGGAACTCCTTAGGCAGGAACGCAGGGTCGCGCGGCTGCAGGTCGAAGTCAAAGCCCTCGTGCTTGGTCAGCCAGCTGGAAAGGGTATAAAGTATAAGTCAGGGGAATTCCCGGATATGATAGGATAAACTCTTACTCCTTGGTGGTGGGGCTGACGTTGATCTTCAGGGCCTCGCTGCCCGACTCGAACTTGTTGGCAATGGTGACGCTGTGCCCGAAGAGGCAGTACCTCGGCATCTTCCTGCCCACCACGCCGGCCAGAACGGTGCCCGTGTGTAGGCCGATCCTCATTTTGATTTGCTCGCCGTCGTGGGTGATGTGCTTGGAGCAGGCATCGATCATCTTGAGCGCCATCCAGGCCACCTTGTGGGCGTCATAGATGGAGGCGCGGTGGAGGCCACTGGCCACGCAGTAGGCGTCCCCGATAGTCTCCACCTTGTAGACGTCGAAGAAGTCGCAGAACTCGTCGAAGTCCTTGTAGAGTCCCTCGAGCATGCTGATCACCATGAACGGCGTGGCCCGCGAGCAGATGCTGGTGAAGCCCACGATGTCGCTGAACAGGATCGTGACATCCGGGTAGGTCTTGGCGTCGATGGACGAGCCCAGCCAGAGCTTCTCGGCGATCTCAGCGGGAAAGATGAGATGCAGCAGGCTGACGTTCTTCTTCCGCTCCTTGGTCACCGCCGAATTGGCCTCCTCGATGCTGCTCTTCAGCTTGTCCATTCGCCGGCGCAGCCCATCCTGCGCCCGAGCCTGCTCGCCCACCAGGATCACCTCCCGGGTGGCGTCGTGCAAGGGGATGTCCGATATGAAGAGGCCATTGCAAGTGAGCCCATCCAAGCCGTCCAGGAAGGGCGAACCGATGAAGAGCAGCGAGTTCGACTCCGGGCAGTGCACCATCTGGCCCTTGATCTCCAAACCAATGGCCGCGAAGTCCGACACTCCCGGCGGACTGTTCAGGCCGATCAGGAAGGGCGTGTAGGTGCGCCTTACTATGTCCCGGAACTTCATGGTCAGTCCCTTGGGCCGCTTGAAGTCGAAGTAGGTGCTCGCCTGGCAGCCGAAGTCCGCCAGATACGGCTTGTACAGCTTGCTGAAGCCCCGGCCCAGCTGCACCAGCTCCAGCTGCTCGTTCATGATGAAGTGCCAGGGGAACATCTTGCAGAAGCTCGACGAGTTCATCTGGAGGTCGGAGGCGTTGCTCGAGTTGCTCCGGTGCACCGTCTCCAGAATGGTCTTGCTCACGAGCGTGGGCCGCCCCATCAACATGGTCTGGGCGTTGTCCTTCACCAGCGAGAACAGGTAGCGATAGCGCCGGGCATCGCCCTCCACGGGCTCGATCTTGATGTTCACATCCACCTTGTACAGCATCCGGGTGAGGGCCTTCAGGGAGCCCAGGAGCAGCCAGGCGATCACTGGACGCTCTGAAGTGAAGATCAGCTCACCCTCGCCGGCGCAGACGAAGCCAGTGTCGGTCACGTCCTCCTGGAGGTCATTGAAAGCATTATTCCATGGGAAATACATAGTAAGGATCGCGGACCACTCACCTCCTGCAGCTTCAGCACATCGTAGACCCCGTCGAGGGAGCCCAGGAACTCCTGGAGATCCGTGCCCAGGCAGCGGAAGGCCCGCTCAATGATTCCCGTGCAGCAGCAGGTTATCAGCTCCTCTCCCAAGAGCACCAGGATCTCGCTGGCACTCGCCTCGTCCATCTTGAGGAGCAGCTCCTGGATGTCAGCCAAGTAGTCATAGTTGGCGCAGCTCTTGAAGGTTTGGGGATCCAGTTTCCTAGATAGCATTGGGATTGTATTCAGATATTAGCCCTTAGGCCAGAGCTCCAGGATTCGCAAGGACTACTCACAGCTTGTGTATGTTGGGCCAGTTCTGGCGATACTTGGCCACCAGCGAGGTGACGGCCGTGTTGAGATCCTCGTTCGACGGGGCGGTCAGCAGCTGGATGGCCATTTGCAGGTGCGTGAGGGTCAAAGCGTCGTCCGAGAGCTCCTCATCCTCCAGGGCCCAGTGGGCGCCCGGCTCGGCGATAACCGAGGGCTGGCGTGTCAGCGAGTCCGCTCGCCGGAAGAAGGGACACGCCATGTCGCGTGCTTCTGGCTGCTGACTGCCCAAGTGGCCTCTTCTACTCGATCTATTTCGGGGATTGGACGGGGCTTAGTCAGGGCAATTAATTACACAAAATATATATCCGAGTAGTACAAGTGGCTCTCAATCAATCCTCTTAACTGGTTATTGTTCGGGTTTATTAATGCAATTTCAATCAATTAATTTTAGATGAAGTCGGGCTTAAGACCTTTGACTTTTGAAGTTTAATTAATTAAATACATTAAAACACTGATATACCTTAACTATTTTATTGCTTTAAGACCCCTTTTCAGTAGACTTCTGTACCAAAGAGATCTTTTGGGACTATTTATACATTAAAAATCTTTCTGTTCTGTTCTCAAAATAAAATTATGTGAATCCTTCATCTATTTATATTTATTAAAGCCACATCATACTTTGACAGTGATGCTTTCTAGGTCACCTATAAGATAATGCATATATCTTTCAACTCTGTTGCATAATTCTTGGCCTTCAGAAATGTGACATTAAGGTCTAAACCAAACACTCCATATAAGAATATCGAGGTAGTCTTAACTAAACTAATATTAGTAGATTTCAATCACTTAAAAGGATTTTTTGTGCAAGTCTGCTTAATGTGGGGGTTCCCTTGGAGATTCTGGCATCGATTTGTGGCGAAAAATGTATTTCTCAAGTTCAACGTGCACTTGGGCCAGGGGGAGGCTTTGGGAGGATGTCTTCGGTACGTGAGCCCACGTCTCCGTCTCCGTCCGTGTCCATGTCCATGTCCATGTCCCTGCAGTATCTCGAGCGTGTACGCCACATCCCTGTGTGTGGGGCTTGGCTTTCCTCGGAGGTCAAGTGTGTGTGCCAGTCAGCCTTCTTGGCAAGGCCCGCGCACTCTTGCTTTTTCTGGCCCAGGACATTACCATAATTTCACTTTGCATAATTTATGACATTTATGAGCAGAGTACACTCTTTTCCCTTACTGCCGCGACAGCTGGTGGGTGCTTGGCTATGTGCTATGTGTGTCACTCTGGTCACTGGCTTTAATTTTCACCACCTCACCTCCCTGGCCTTTACAGGAGTGTGTATTTGCTTACAGGAAGCCCTGTGCTGGGTCTGAGGTATACACAATTTTCCACACTCTGGCACAATGATTTCCCTCGTAGGGGAGGTCTTCTTACACGTTTTAAAGCAGTATACTTTCAGGCCGAAACGTGGACTTACCGGGGTTTTCAAATTGATGTAGTTTCTTGCCTGAGAATGCACTTTTCTGCTCTTAAATTGCCGAGGAGGTCCTGCGCTGCTGCTGAGGAATTTTCGCACGCCTGAAAAATGCCACAACTCGAAAAGGAATGAACTTTTGGCCAAAATAAGCTGGCGAAAAGTTGTGGCCTCTAGAAAAGCTTCTCCAGAGAAAGCTTCGGCCCAAGTGAAAGTGTGTGCAGAGATTGTTGCATTGTTTTGGAAAAGATACGGCGAGAGAGCCGGCGAGTGCGCATGTGTATCTTTGGTAATGGAATTGGAATTCGTGAGATGCTAATTGAGCTTTCTCTGTGGCGGCGGCGGCGGCGGCGGCGGCGGTCAGTTGCCAGTCTCTCAATTAACCTGTTGCGTGAGCGAAGCTCTTGGTTCTCAGTTTTCTCTCTCTCGGGCTCTCGCCCTCTCGGTTTCTCCGTGATAATAACAAAAGGTGGAAAATAATCAATCTGCCCCTCCTGTATTCGAATATCTGTGTATCTGCAGAATGCTGCATACACATGCTGCACACCACATGTCCGCCGGAGTGAGTTCTCTCAGAAACCGAGCACAAAGGCAAGGGAGGGCAGAGACTTGACCAGCGAATCGAAAAATTATACGCTACGCCTCAGTTTTCAGTTTCGGCTTCAGTTTATCGGCGTCGGTCGCCCCGCTCGCAGCGCGTTCTTGCTCCACCTAATTATTATCAAGTATTATTAGCATTGTTTCTTCCCGTTTTCCATTCAACACTCGCGGGGTGGCGGCCAGTTTTTGTTTATTTTCGATTCCGCGCTCGAATCGCTTGTGATACTATTGTATATAGTATCGGAATCGTGTGAAAGTGCAGCTTGGACAGACTTTTAACTACACTTAATAGTTAATAGTTGTAATTTGCACTAATTACCTGGCGCAATGAAGGATTTCGGGCAATTCGTAAGTGACTCGGGGGGTTTCAGTTCGCATTTTAAATTTGCCTGAACAATAAAGCAACAAACAAATTAAGTTATTTACACATAACAAAAGTTTTTATATTTACGGAGAACGCACAAGTTCTAGAAATAAAGAAACTCAGCCAAGATACAGGAAATTAAGTGATTAAGACAATAATAATTGTAATAGCTTCCTAATTTTTTTGTATTCATTATATCCTTTAAGAAATCTTAGGCTAAAGTTTTTGTCCGTACATAAAAGACGCTTGTGTAATAAAAAATAGTATAAAATGTTAAACCCGGAAGTCTGCCCTAAAATAATACCCAATTAAAATGCTCACTGATGCCTGCCTAACTCCAGATGCGTTATGTAAAGCAACCTTATTTTCTATGTTTATATTTTGTGAAATATAAAGTCATTCCACCTTTGCCTTGGCTCGCAAACATTTCTTACCAATAATATAAATAAATATACGGGGTTCCTTATCACTCTTATCCCTAAATTTGACTTTAAAAAACTTAGACTATGAACAATGCACGTGATATTTTGGCTGAGTTGTGGGCTTTGGCTTTATAGCAGATAACCTCCATTATGGGCTGCGGATGCTTTATCTAATCGCTGAAAGTGGGTCTATAAAAGAATGTAAAGCTTCGTCCTTGACCTTGCACACACTTTCACGCCTTTTAGCCTTCCTGCCTTCCTGCCATCCTGCCATCCTGCCATCCATCTCTCTGAATTCTTCTGGAGTGCTCTGAAAGCTCCTGCACCGAAAGCGAAAGTTGCGCGGGCTGCACCCCAACCCCGCCGCCCAGCCTGCTACTTATTCATAATAACCTACCCCTGAGCACTAAGCACTTGCTAATGATATGCAAATTAAGATCCTCCATAAACCATAGACAATTAATGTTTCACGAGGGGCTGAAGGCACGAAATCGAAGCCACAAGCCATAGCGCTTTAATCTAATCTGAACTGAAAACCATTCGATTTTCTTAATCGGCGTGGCGGTGTGTATTTTGGACCCACCATGAATATGGCACGATTAGCGATTATGACAGGGGCTATTCTTGAGCAAAGCAACCGGCGATATCTCTCAAGATTTTACCTTTTAAAATAAGTTATGTTTAGACTTATCAAACCACAGTGCAAGCTCGGTACACGGCACTTATCTAGGGAGTATAGAGGGGTTTGGCACACAGATTTATGTTATTTAACTTAACAACGAGATATTTATTATGAATATTTATTATTCCCCAAATTAAAGGTCAAGTCACAGGGTCCCAAATTGGTGCCCTTTCTGGGCACCCTTATCCTCTACTTCTCGCTGGTGCGCCGGGATCCCCAAGGAGAGCTTTGGACCACAGTGCTCAAGTGTCTGCCCATTGTGGCCCTAATGTTCTATGTGGTGGCCAAAGGCTTCTCGCTGAAGAGGGAGTAAGTTCCCTTTATATTTAGCGAAGACGTAGTACCTAAAGTTATATAAATTATTTCAGATATCGGCGCTCACTTTGGATTCTGCTGGGCCTGATCTTCTCCTGCGGGGGTGATGCCCTGCTCAATGTGAACCTGTTTCCCTTTGGAATGGTATCCTTTGGCGTGGCGCATGTCTTCTACATCAGCGCCTTTGGCTGGAAGCCCGTGAAGTGGCTCATCGGAGTGGCCCTCTATGTGGCCGTTTCACTGTGTAAGTTTTGGGTTTTTCGGCAACAAAATTATTATATTGGAAACTAGTAAACTTAAAAATAAAATATATTTATTTATAACGAATGTATTTCCAAATAACTAATATTACACCATTTTTCAGTCGTGTACTTTGTGCACGAAAAACTGGACGAAATACTCATCATCGGAGTGCCCATCTACTGTTTCATAATCACCACGATGCTGTGGCGATCCCTAGCCCGAGCCGTGGACGCCAAAAGCTTCCTGACCGTGTTCTGCGCCATCGGAGCCATCCTGTTTGTGATCTCCGACGCCCTGATCGCGGTCACCATGTTCGTGGGCGTGCCATTGCCCGGGGCCCGTCTCCAGATCATGATCACCTACTATGCCGCCCAGTTTGCCATCGCGCTAAGCACGGCGGACGATGGACCTGCGGCGCCAGATCAGCGTTCCTTTCGTAAGAAAACCAAGTGAAGCCAGGAGCAGCAGTAGTGGCCAATGCTCAAGTGGGGGAATCCCATGAAAAAACATGAACTATGAACCACCAAATTTAGTACTTCCATAACGACGCCTAGACGCCATTTATGTGCGTTTGTGTTCCCTATCCCAGTAGCCTAGTGTAACCAAATATTAGTTCCATTTCTTCTTTTTGGGTTCCTTGAGACCGTGGAAACGGTCGTACGTAGAGCTGAGTAGATGTTTTGAACTAGTAAATATATACCAATGTTATTATGAAATGCGGGATTTTGTATTTTCTGATTTGGGAAGTTTATCGTAAATTAGTTGTAGCTTAAATTTAAATATCGCGCGGAGGCTGCAGTGTGCCTGCTGGATTTTCTGTTTAAAATGTTATGGGCGTCACGTTACCGTCGCATAGTTAGCGTCGAGTCAGAACGGTGGGAATTGGAACACGAAAACGTGGGTTTTTTATTTTATTTATTTATTTAACTCGTAAATAAGCAACTAAATCGAGTACCTATTTGTTAAGAATTGAACTTACTAATGGTTTATTATGAGTTTGGCCAAATTTACGATGTGCAAGTGGCTTAAATAACCATTTAAAAAATCAAGCACCAACTTTTTTTTTTAAATTGCCGCGCTTACACATCGCATGCACGGTACCCCAGATTTTGGAACTTCTTTTCAAGTATTACCCCACAAAATATCAATGAATTTAAAACCTATGGAAAAATCCCATACAAAAATAGGCTCAACAAATTTAATATTTTGGCCAAAAATGGAATGACAGCCAAATGCCGTTTATATTCCGAATAGCCGTTAAAGCCGTTAAAATCTGAAATATTTAATTTGTGGTCGATTTTTCAAAATTTGATAACGGTTACATCATTAAAATTTTCAAAAATTTAATAAAATTTTATTTCTTTGAATTTTTAAAGCCGGAATGCACATTAATTAACCAAGTAAAATCTAACTGGGGAAGGCCAGTGACCAAAAATGGAACAACAGCCAAATGCCATATATATTCCGATCCGCTGTTTTTAAGGCTGTTTTGGCCAAGTTACGGGTATTCTTAAGTTTGATTTGTTAAAAAATTAGGATATAAAAATGCCGATTTAAGTACCCAAATATCCGCATACTTGAGGTCTTCTGGAGAGCATAATTTGGCCAAAAATGGAATGACAGCCAAATGTCATACATATTCCGATCCGTTGTTTTTAAGGCTGTTTTGGCCAAGTTATGGATATTCTTAAGTTTGATTTGTCCAAAAATTAGGATATAAAAATGCCAATTTAAGGACCCAAATATCCGCATACTTGAGGTCTTCTGGAGAGCATATTATGGCCAATAATGAAATGTTAGCCAAATGCCATATATATTCCGATCCGCTGTTTTTAAGGCTGTTTTGGCCAAGTTATGGATATTCTTAAGTTTGATTTGTCCAAAAATTAGGATATAAAAATGCCAATTTAAGGACCCAAATATCCGCATACTTGAGGTCTTCTGGAGAGCATAATTTGGCCAAAAATGGAATGACAGCCAAATGCCATATATATTCCGATCCGCTGTTTTTAAGGCTGTTTTGGCCAAGTATTGGATATTCTTAAGTTTGATTTGTCTAAAAATTAGGATATAAAAATGCCAATTTAAGGACCCAAATATTCGCATAGTTGAGGTCTTCTGGAGAGCATAATNTGGCCAAAAATGGAATGACAGTCAAATGCCATATATATTCCGATCCGCTGTTTTTAAGGCTGTTTTGGCCATGTTATGGTTATTCTTAATTTAGCTTTGTTCAAAAATTAGGTCATAAAAATGCCGATTTAAGGACCCAAAATTCCGCATACTTGCGGTCTTCTGGAGAGCATATTATGGCCAATAATGAAATGTTAGCCAAATGCCATATATATTCCGATCCGCTGTTTTTAAGGCTGTTTTGGCCAAGTTATGGATATTCTTAAGTTTGATTTGTCCAAAAATTAGGATATAAAAATGCCGATTTAAGGACCCAAATATCCGCATACTTGAGGTCTTCTGGAGAGCATAATTTGGCCAAAAATGGAATGACAGCCAAATGCCATATATATTCCGATCCGCTGCTTTTAAGGCTGTTTTGGTCAAGTTATGGATATTCTTAAGTTTGATTTGTCCAAAAATTAGGATATAAAAATGCCGATTTAAGGACCCAAATTTCCGCATACTTGAGGTCTTCTGGAGAGCATAATTTGGCCAAAAATGGAATGACAGCCAAATGCCATATATATTCCGATCCGTTGTTTTTAAGGCTGTTTTGGCCAAGTTATGGATATTCTTAAGTTTGATTTGTCAAAAAATTAGGATATAAAAATGCCGATTTAAGGACCCAAATATCCGTA